>VYZR01111393.1:20533-31993 GCA_013400675.1 Oxylabes madagascariensis
TCTCCTCTCCTCTCCTCTCCTCTCCTCTCCTCTCCTCTCCTCATTCCTTTTTTCTCTTTTTTCCTTCTTTTCCCTTTTTCTTCTTCCTTTTCCTTTCTCCTTTCAAGGGAGATGCATTTCCCAAAGCACAGCAACAAAAGTGCAGAATGGCAGCTCTTTCTCCAAAATAATACATCACAAGCAAGCAAGATTTATTTATAATGTAGTTCTCCCTCATCTAAAGTCAGCCCCAACCAATTACTCTTCTCCGACAAAGTTCAGGAGTTGTTGCACTGTCTAGTGGCAGGGATCAGCTGAAAGGAGCGGCCTCAGAAGGTCCTGCATGATGTGATTTATAAAATTTTGGGAAAACTACAGAAAATGCTTTAAAAGTTATTTGCCTGAGAGACATAGTGTGACTGTAAATTTGTAAAGCACTCTGAGATTCTCACAAGGTAAAATATTCTTTTACTAAACAATTTATCCCTAGGGACCTTTAAGTCATGGCCTTCTTCCAAAAGTCAATTTGACTCCTGAAGACATTGGATCATTATTTCCTATAAGATACACCACTAAAATCTATCAGCCAAATGAGCATGCAGGATTCTAGGATAGGAAGAGCAGATACAAACTGCAGTACATAAATATTAAGTACATTTCCAAATAGTGCATACATGCCATTTCTGTCTAGGAATGTTCATTTTGAGCAAACCTCTGGAAAGTTTTATGTCAAAATTCTCTGTCCTTATAGGTTTCCACAACAGACACAGCTGACTAATTTATTTAGCATCTCATCTTCTTTCTAAAGACCCTAAATGGAATTATACTGAGTCCTTATCCAAATGCCGCTGGGCCAAATGACCTTTCTTCTGTGAAAACTGCTTCAAAGTGAGTTGCATAAAATAAACTGCATTGAAAATAGCATTCCAGAAAAGGACTTAAAGGGAAACACTTTAGGCCATTATAGCTAAAGGATAGAAACAAATGTAAACCACACTTCTACTCCCATACTTGCAAATATTTTGTAATTTCAGAGTATGAAATTTCCTACCTTTCAGATCCATTACCATATTGTGGTTGATTTTTGAGTTAAGTAATGAAAGATCAGGACCACAGAGTGCTTAAACTTTTTTCTAAACCTTAATTCCTAATGCCTGGAGAAGTGGTAAGAACTTACTCCTGTAAGTTGGGCAGGACAATCTCTGAAAAGTGTCTGGTAAAGATAATAACAAAGTTACAAGCTTCTGATTTGGATCTCCTACTAGACATGCTATGCTGACAGTAAGTACTTTAGAAGAAGAATAAAGGGATATGCCATCCTTCTCCAACAGTGGGTAATGATGCTTAGTAGTTCAGGTAGTGTTGGAGCCATGATGTCCAGGCAAGTGTGTTCAAAAGCCTGCTTAATATAGATGGGTTTACCTTCTAAAACAGATTTCTAANGCTCCCTCCGTCTTCTTTCGCACTCTGTCCGTCCCCCTCGGACCCTGCTCACGGCAGCACCACCCCCCTCCCTGTCCCCGCCGCTGCAGTCGAGCGCGACGGCGGCAGGGAGCAGCGCGCAGCTCTGCGCGCCTGCACGGCTCCGAGCGGGCACCGCGGCCGCCCGCCTTCCTTCCCTCCTTCCCTCCCTCCTTCCCTCCCTCCCTCCGCAGGTGAGGCGCCGTGCCCGGCACGGCCCCGCCGCCCCGGCCGCCCTCCGCCGCGACTCTCCGTGGCCGCCGGCGCTTGGAGGCCCCGCTGACTCCGCCGCCGCACGCCGCTCGACTCGGCAGCGCCTGGCGGCTCCTACTCGGCGGGGCACAGCCGCGAGCTTAACCGGGAGGCTCCAAGTGGGCCGAGCACGGGAATCTCCCACTCTCTCCCGGCCGCGTTAAGTCAAGAACAGGCCTCTCCTCTCCTCTCCTCTCCTCTCCTCATTCCTTTTTTCTCTTTTTTCCTTCTTTTCCCTTTTTCTTCTTCCTTTTCCTTTCTCCTTTCAAGGGAGATGCATTTCCCAAAGCACAGCAACAAAAGTGCAGAATGGCAGCTCTTTCTCCAAAATAATACATCACAAGCAAGCAAGATTTATTTATAATGTAGTTCTCCCTCATCTAAAGTCAGCCCCAACCAATTACTCTTCTCCGACAAAGTTCAGGAGTTGTTGCACTGTCTAGTGGCAGGGATCAGCTGAAAGGAGCGGCCTCAGAAGGTCCTGCATGATGTGATTTATAAAATTTTGGGAAAACTACAGAAAATGCTTTAAAAGTTATTTGCCTGAGAGACATAGTGTGACTGTAAATTTGTAAAGCACTCTGAGATTCTCACAAGGTAAAATATTCTTTTACTAAACAATTTATCCCTAGGGACCTTTAAGTCATGGCCTTCTTCCAAAAGTCAATTTGACTCCTGAAGACATTGGATCATTATTTCCTATAAGATACACCACTAAAATCTATCAGCCAAATGAGCATGCAGGATTCTAGGATAGGAAGAGCAGATACAAACTGCAGTACATAAATATTAAGTACATTTCCAAATAGTGCATACATGCCATTTCTGTCTAGGAATGTTCATTTTGAGCAAACCTCTGGAAAGTTTTATGTCAAAATTCTCTGTCCTTATAGGTTTCCACAACAGACACAGCTGACTAATTTATTTAGCATCTCATCTTCTTTCTAAAGACCCTAAATGGAATTATACTGAGTCCTTATCCAAATGCCGCTGGGCCAAATGACCTTTCTTCTGTGAAAACTGCTTCAAAGTGAGTTGCATAAAATAAACTGCATTGAAAATAGCATTCCAGAAAAGGACTTAAAGGGAAACACTTTAGGCCATTATAGCTAAAGGATAGAAACAAATGTAAACCACACTTCTACTCCCATACTTGCAAATATTTTGTAATTTCAGAGTATGAAATTTCCTACCTTTCAGATCCATTACCATATTGTGGTTGATTTTTGAGTTAAGTAATGAAAGATCAGGACCACAGAGTGCTTAAACTTTTTTCTAAACCTTAATTCCTAATGCCTGGCGAAGTGGTAGAATTGCAATAACCTCCTGTAAGTTGGGCAGGACAATCTCTGAAAAGTGTCTGGTAAAGATAATAACAAAGTTACAAGCTTCTGATTTGGATCTCGGGCTAGACATGCTATGCTGACAGTAAGTACTTTAGAAGAAGAATAAAGGGATATGCCATCCTTCTCCAACAGTGGGTAATGATGCTTAGTAGTTCAGGTAGTGTTGGAGCCATGATGTCCAGGCAAGTGTGTTCAAAAGCCTGCTTAATATAGATGGGTTTACCTTCTAAAACAGATTTCTAACATCTTAATTAATGTTGACAAAGCCATTTTGATACTTACTGAATATTCCATTTTCATTCTGTGATTTCTCTGCCCTTTAATTTTTTTTCTTGGAAAAAGTGTCAATAAAGCCGTTAAAATTATTGTTTACTTTCAATATAATGTGAAGGGTATCTTTGTGATGTGTTATCCCAAAGAAAATTCATATATTCTGTTATATTTAGCTAACCTATAGGAAAGGTACAAAAGAGAAATCACACTTGGGTGTCTAGGGCACCATCCACATTGCTGAAAATCTTCCAATCTCATAACCATTGTAGCAAAGTATGTTTGGTTCTCCCTGTCATCTTTTAACATATGTCTGTCCTTATCAAATTGCCTAAGATGAAACAATAAAAACAGCTCAGCTGTCAATAAAATAAAATAGAATAATAATNAGGTGAGGCGCCGTGCCCGGCACGGCCCCGCCGCCCCGGCCGCCCTCCGCCGCGACTCTCCGTGGCCGCCGGCGCTTGGAGGCCCCGCTGACTCCGCCGCCGCACGCCGCTCGACTCGGCAGCGCCTGGCGGCTCCTACTCGGCGGGGCACAGCCGCGAGCTTAACCGGGAGGCTCCAAGTGGGCCGAGCACGGGAATCTCCCACTCTCTCCCGGCCGCGTTAAGTCAAGAACAGGCCTCTCCTCTCCTCTCCTCTCCTCTCCTCTCCTCCTTCTTTTCTTCTCTTTTTTCTTTNCTCATCTTCTTTCTAAAGACCCTAAATGGAATTATACTGAGTCCTTATCCAAATGCCGCTGGGCCAAATGACCTTTCTTCTGTGAAAACTGCTTCAAAGTGAGTTGCATAAAATAAACTGCATTGAAAATAGCATTCCAGAAAAGGACTTAAAGGGAAACACTTTAGGCCATTATAGCTAAAGGATAGAAACAAATGTAAACCACACTTCTACTCCCATACTTGCAAATATTTTGTAATTTCAGAGTATGAAATTTCCTACCTTTCAGATCCATTACCATATTGTGGTTGATTTTTGAGTTAAGTAATGAAAGATCAGGACCACAGAGTGCTTAAACTTTTTTCTAAACCTTAATTCCTAATGCCTGGCGAAGTGGTAGAATTGCAATAACCTCCTGTAAGTTGGGCAGGACAATCTCTGAAAAGTGTCTGGTAAAGATAATAACAAAGTTACAAGCTTCTGATTTGGATCTCGGGCTAGACATGCTATGCTGACAGTAAGTACTTTAGAAGAAGAATAAAGGGATATGCCATCCTTCTCCAACAGTGGGTAATGATGCTTAGTAGTTCAGGTAGTGTTGGAGCCATGATGTCCAGGCAAGTGTGTTCAAAAGCCTGCTTAATATAGATGGGTTTACCTTCTAAAACAGATTTCTAACATCTTAATTAATGTTGACAAAGCCATTTTGATACTTACTGAATATTCCATTTTCATTCTGTGATTTCTCTGCCCTTTAATTTTTTTTCTTGGAAAAAGTGTCAATAAAGCCGTTAAAATTATTGTTTACTTTCAATATAATGTGAAGGGTATCTTTGTGATGTGTTATCCCAAAGAAAATTCATATATTCTGTTATATTTAGCTAACCTATAGGAAAGGTACAAAAGAGAAATCACACTTGGGTGTCTAGGGCACCATCCACATTGCTGAAAATCTTCCAATCTCATAACCATTGTAGCAAAGTATGTTTGGTTCTCCCTGTCATCTTTTAACATATGTCTGTCCTTATCAAATTGCCTAAGATGAAACAATAAAAACAGCTCAGCTGTCAATAAAATAAAATAGAATAATAATTTAAAAAAAGGTTATCTGAGCTTGACTGTTTTCTTTCAAGAGAAACATGAATCCTTCAACGTAGGAATTTCCCAAACACTGAAATAGAAATTATATTTCCACATACTCATAATCATAACCATTACCATCTTCTTCTAAGATGCTATGGCACTAACACTCTTCTCACTAATTTATCTCAAAACCTAGCCTCACAGATTTCAATTCTTGTTTGCTATGTATTTAACAAAGAGGAGCTGATCGTTAACTGGATGAGATCGGAAGTACATACCAAACTCAAGTGTCCTCCAGAGAAATTTTCCTGCTCACAGCCCAAGGTATGCACTTAGGGAATGATATCTGAAGTACTTTGGACGGATTTCTCGGCTCCCATTTTGTTAAAGAGAAAATAATTTTAAATCGTTGCAACTTCAGCTACGTAAAACTTTGAAGATCAAAACTGGCACTTTGCACCAGCTCAGAGATGGCAAAGGTGAGGATAACTCTCTCTTGCTCTCTATGAGGGTAAACCTGTTGCAATTGCTACACAAAGTGCAGCTTCAAAAAAAGCACTTTTGAACGCAATAGCAGCCTGTGACTCAGGGGCAATAAAGGGGCCATAAACATTGATTGTCTGCGACGGAGGGCAAATATATCTTTTCAGTAAAGAGGCCAGACACAGTTTCCAGAGAGTTCTCTGTCAATTAAATATGAACTGACCTGATTGGTTTTACAGTAAGAACTAAATTCCATACAGTACAAAAGGCCAGCACGATACCTGTACTCTATCTGAACTGCTTTTATGCAGGGAGGAAGAGGCTGTTTGGTAACAATTCTGTTTCTGTTCTAGTTGTTCTCCTTTTCCTATCTGGTCTTAAGAAGAACTCCTCAGACCTCAATTAGTTGTAGCCTTTGGAAAGCAAAACAAAACCACTTCTCAGAACTTAGTAATTATCCTTTCCCTAGCCTGCAGTCAATGGTGTATACTCCTTTACCCCTCTAGTTTGTTTCCTGTCTAGTAAATGCAGACCTGGGCAATAAAAACGAATTCTATCTTTCTGGCTGTTCTTGTCTACTCTTTGAAAAATTGGGTTGAACTACAAATGTCCACTTCCCTCCCCTTCTCCCTGTGTGCTGTTTACAGGGGGAAAAGGTGGCAATTTCTATGAAATACACATTTGAGAGAGTGCTGACATTTTCTTACCTAAACAAAACTTTTTCAAAACCCCTGAAAATCTTTAGGATTACCTTAGCATACATCTCTTTATCTGACAGAATTTGAGCAAGGATATTTAACTTTTCATATTTTAATTATTTTTATTGACTTTCTTTTACCCTAGAGAATTATTACTGTGTAAAATATCACTGACTCTTTGATTAGATATTCTTTCACGGTGCTATTCAAGACTTGCAAGGCAGCAATGTCAAAATAATAGTCATATATCAGCTTTGGTATAATGAAATGCTAAACAATCTCAGCTGCTTGACAATCTATTGTGTGCCCTGTGAACCTAAAGAGGAGTTTACTGAGGCAACTCAATCATTAAACCTACAAGCTACAACTATTTGTGGATATATGTTAAATATACCCACATGCAGTAGTAAAGAAAACCCAGTGCAATGCTACAGAGGAAATAAAATTAAACTAAGAAGGTAATTTTATGGTTCTAGTTCTTGAGGTACTTGTAGGGTGAGGATATTCAAATATTCCAATAGTAATTTTCTGAGCCTTTAAACTGACAGAGACAGCTGATCTGTTACAGAGTGATTTTTCATTTTTGTTCTTTTAGCGCCAGGAAGGAGAAATATATTCTTTAAACAGAAGTGAGCTAGGCAGCCTCATATTTACAACATTTTGGCCTTATGGCCTTATGGTGTATGTCAACTTTTAAGGAACATTTTAACGTCACTTCAGAAACAAGCCACTTTTGCACATCACACTTCTCTTCACCAACCTATCTTCATAAACAATTTTAAAAGTCACATAATGTAAGTTTGCTTTTATGACATTTATTCTACTGTATGCCATACTGGCAACTGGAACAGAACCAGCTGCACTGTTATGGACAGTACTGGTGTTTTGATTAAAGGTCTGGATAGAATTTAGGGTAATGGTTTGTGCTAGTTCATCCCAAACAAAAGTGAACATCCCACTTACCTTCAATATTCCCTGGGGTGGAATGATGATGGAGATCTCCAGAGATTTTTTGTGTTTTCTGGCTCAGCAAGGTAGGCTAAGTCTGCTTCTCCATTAGATGTTATCTTGGACTGCTCTATAGAGCTCAAATCCAGAAATGCATAGGTTTAGAGTCTCATGCCTACAACACAAGTAACTACTGAGTTTAGATTTAAATAATTATAGGACAATTAAAATATTTGAAAAGATCAGAAGAGAACTATAACAGAAGAGAGGCTATAACAGTCATTGATTTTCAAATTCTTTTTTAAGCTATGTAGGCTGGTATTTTTTTATTTTATTAATCACAGGCTTAACACTGGAGTAAGGAAAGGGATTTTCAGACTCACCAGTCCAGAGCTGACATGACTGGCACTTTCTAGGACAAAAAGAGATGAAAGAAATCTGCTCTCCACAAGACCTTAAACATCCTGTTTTCTTGAGCTGGTTCTTCGTCTCTTTTAGAGCTTTCAAGAGTTTTCAAAACTAAAAAAAGTTGAAGTCCAAATAGTGCTTATATGACATAGTGCTAAAAAATAGTAATAATTTTACTTCCTTGGTTTTGAGTAGTGGGAATTAGTTGTCCAGATTCCATTAAACTCAGAGCTGACATGAGATCAGAAAATTGAAGTTGTATGAGCTCTGGTGACATTAGTATTATGTAGGATTGAATGAAGTAAAAGAAGGACAAGTGTTATGTTGTACAAGTGATATGTTCTGTTTTGTACTAAGGTATTGGTCCTTTTGATTCTAAAATTGGTCCTAAATCCAAAATTAGAGTTTGAAGAACTATGGAGAAAAGTAGAAAGATCAAGTGACCGTGGTACTCATAAACATCTGAAATAAGTTTGGACTCTGCATAAGCAAAGGATTTATCTAATGCTCCTGGGTTGGTAGGATGGTTTTAATTTACTATAGGATAACTAATGGTGGAATCTAATACTCTGAATGTCTTCAAAATTCTTCAGGTTATAAGAAAAAGGAAAGTCATAGGTCCCTACTGAGACCAAGTCATCATGCCTCTTATTTTGGTCATCAGTCCTTTTTAATAGGCTAGGTGTAGACTTACAGCTTATAAATCTATAGCATTAAAATATATAGCATGTAAGTCTAGAACCCAACCAACTTCAGTTTACTGTATTTGTCAAGGAAATTTTACTTGTTCTGGCATCTACCATGCCATTAACTTCCTGTTTATTTAAGGCTAGATAGCTTGTTCATCCAGATTTAATTAATCTTAGGTTAAGGTTTGGTTTAGGATTTGAAAATCCAAATAGCTAAAAACCTAGATGACTTCAGAATTTTGCAAAGCTGATAGATAGGAGGTTGTTTTCCATCGTCACTAAGGCTCAATGTTTTTTCTACAGAGTGGAATCTTATACGTGATTCTTCTGATACAATTAATCTGGACATGCAGCTAAGACCCCTTNTTTGGTCATCAGTCCTTTTTAATAGGCTAGGTGTAGACTTACAGCTTATAAATCTATAGCATTAAAATATATAGCATGTAAGTCTAGAACCCAACCAACTTCAGTTTACTGTATTTGTCAAGGAAATTTTACTTGTTCTGGCATCTACCATGCCATTAACTTCCTGTTTATTTAAGGCTAGATAGCTTGTTCATCCAGATTTAATTAATCTTAGGTTAAGGTTTGGTTTAGGATTTGAAAATCCAAATAGCTAAAAACCTAGATGACTTCAGAATTATGCAAAGCTGATAGGAGGTTGTTTTCCATCGTCACTAAGGCTCAATGTTTTTTCTACAGAGTGGAATCTTATACGTGATTCTTCTGATACAATTAATCTGGACATGCAGCTAAGACCCCTTAGATTTCATCAAGATGAACATTTCTGGTCTTTATTGGTGGTTTTTATCCCATTTACTAATATTAGGATTCATTTCTGATTAAACTTTGTGTACATGTATCTACCTTCTAGAGTTCAATGTATTTGGGAATATGATTTCATCCAGTGTAAGAGATGACTCCTAAGTAGACATTCCCATTCCACATGTTATCTTATCTACTGTAAACTGAGTTGTTGGCCCACAAAGAGTGTATGTGTGGAAAAAACATTTCTTCCTCTGCTTACATGGTGTTTTCTATGTTATTAATCAAAATCCAACTTAAATCAATGAAAAGAATCTGAGTTCAGTGAAAAGCTATTGGATCTTGGAAGTGCCTGAATATTTAAGGAACAAACAGGAGGTGCTCAGCATGACAAGTCCCCCTTCCTTTTAGCTGTCTAGTTCAAGCACTGTGTCATAGCAAGGAGATGAGAGTCTCTGCTTTAAGGATGGTTTATCCAAAGGATACACAGTTATCCATTGTGAATCATGGAAAGAATAATGGCCTCATGGGTACTAGGGGGCAGTTCTTTACTTCTTGAAACATTGCTCCTCCAGCTGAAATTAATCCAGCACCTGAAACAAGAACCTCTTGTGCAAGAGCATGGTGGGCAGAGAAAGAATCTTTTATGAACTCTTTTTATTTGTTTTCTGTCTTGCTTAGGCACCATTAAGTCAACTACTATACTTTAAAAGCTAATAAAATCTACTTTTCCTGTATTTGAAGGTAATTTACTATCCTTTTTTGGCAGCTCTGTGTAAGAAAAAGATCTCGATCTATCCACTCTACCTGTCTTGGCTGTCTATCACAATTCAGTCAAAGAGCAGTGTAATTTCTTTTCTGGTGTATGCAAAGGAATTGTGTTGCAAAAACAAAATTTCCAAATAAAAGGATTAATATGTATATTCCATATAAAAATTATCTATCATTTCATATGCTCTGTATTACTGAATAGGACTTGACAACCTGTTTTTTTTTTCTCTTATTTTTCAGCACGCATTAACCTTCTGTCTCTCTTTCATAATAAACAAAGAGAATATGATTTACTGCCTTCTTTTCTCTTTCTTCTATTTTCAAAGTTCTGTATTTTAAATAGCTAAATCATTAAAAGCCTCACAGAATGTCCAAGATCAATATAACACATCATCTTCCAAAATAAAGCTATGTCATATTTAAGTTCTAGTCCATACTATCTCTAGTAGTCTATACCATCTTTAGTACTGCGGTGCCACATCAGCTATGTTATTGCTGTTTAAATTAGCCAAATAATGAACACCGTAGAAGTGTTCATTCAGCCCAATATTATACCATTTCGAATGTATGGAAAAATTCCCTCATGTAAATGAGATCACATAAAGGGCAATGTCTGTTAAATAAAAGCATATATCAAAATAGGATCTAACAAAGAATCAATATCAATGTATCCCATTTCCGCATGGTAAGTATCTATAAGTGTGTCAGTCACAAGAAATACATTGTGTCCTTTTCTGTTTGTAATTGCAACATCATTGCTTACCTACAACGAGTTATAGAGCAAGCCTTCAGGCATGAATTGCCCTTAAAATAAAATTCTACTGTACTATTATTTTATATTGACAATCTTTATAAAGCTAGTGTCTTGGAAGCTGAAGCTGTGTAATAAAACTTGCATGCCGCCTAAACACAACTCTTAAGCAGTTTCTTTAAGTTCAGAAAAAATTGCCCTTGTTCTAGTTCAAACTACACAGAAAGATATATCTGCCAAGAGGGTCTTACATAGGAAGCCGAAAGAAGAAAATAGATTGGTAGACTGGGTAGGGTTCAACAGATGAGTTTCATGAGAGAGAGAGAGAAGGAAATATATTTTCTTTCAGAAAAGGTACTGTGTGAACTATAGAGCTGACATTCAGTTAAGATGTTTGAACTTACCATTGTACCAGGGAATTTTTGCAGGTTTCATACAGATTTTTCGACTAGCCAATGTAGTTAGGTCTATTTGTACCTTGAAAGCAGATGTAACCAGTAATAAATTCTTGTGGTGATTCATTCGTCCATATGCATCTTGCACAGATGGAATTTTTCAGACCTGTGGAAGCAACATTAGATGTATTATTCAAGGCTGATGAGTCAAATACCCTACCAGACCTATCACAATATTCAAAATAAATCACAGTGCTGCTGTGCTGCCCAAAGTCTGGAATAAAGAGTACTTCAACATGTATTTTATTCAACAGAAACTGATTAACTATTAACTATTAACAATTAACTAATCGTAAGAAAATCTATTTCAGTTAATCAAGAGCAGTCTAGTAAAGCAGGGTAATAAGGAAAAAATTGACTTTAAATTTGGCAGTTTCAAGGAATTGTATCAAATAAAATTATTTTGAAGAAAACTCAAACCTGTTTTTCATTGCTTGG
>VYZR01111401.1:0-12231 GCA_013400675.1 Oxylabes madagascariensis
CTGCCTCCAGCTCCTCTCCTCACAATCCCCTCCCATTCCCCAAAAATGCCCCAATTAGGTCAGTGACAGGCTAGAATAACCCCTCTATTCCTTGCTGCCACACTGCATCCCATAAATCCCTCCTCTCCCTGACCATGGAGCTGCTCTGAGCCCAGGATCCAGCCCCTGCCTGGGAAGGTTTGGAGCTGTAAGTGGAGACTCCAGGGATTTGGGTGGCATTTGTTGGGTGAGGCTCACCCTGTCCCATGGGAGCAGCCAGCTCAGGAGCTGGGCCCCGAGGGGAGAGGATGAAGGGAGAAATGAGAAACCCAATACCCCCTTTGGCTCTGTCGTGGCTTAATTTAGAGCACAGGGGCTCTGCCAGAGTGTTTTTCCATTTAAAGCTGAACCTCTTCCCTTTTGTCCTGCACTGTGCCTTGCAGGGCAGTGGCAGCTGAAGGCTGAGGCTGCTGGGGGGGTCAGCAAAGTAGTTTCCAACTCAGCTCCCCTTTGCCACCAGCTTCCTCCCCACTTGTCCCACATAAAGAATCGAAATCCATCTCCTCCTGCCATCCCTGTCCTGCTTTGGAGCCTCAGGGAGGGCAGGAGCCACCCACAGCCCCAATCCACGGCTCTAAATTCCCATGGGACAGGCTTTGACCCCCCAGCTGATCCTGTGCCCCTCGTCCAAGCAGATCCCAGGGCAGGGAGAGCTCTCCTGTGTCAATGGTGTCTACTTTTAACCACCCTAAAGCAACTTAACTCACATTACAGCCACGTTGGAAAGCTCTTTGCAGGTAAATTCCTGGCAACAGGCCCAAAGGAAAGGTGGACAATTCATCAAAGATCATTTATTCCCAGCAGTTCAAATGTACTTTAAAATGGGATGCATCCATCAGGCACTTTATGGCTGCTCCATGGAAGAGCTCTGCCCAGCTCCAGGGCGGGAGGCAAATTTTGGCTCAGCCCAAGTGTTTGGAGAACTCATATTTGGAGGTAAGAGCTGGCCAAATCCTAACAAGGAGTGCCCATAACTAAGCCCTGGCAGCAAAATTAACCTTAACTGCAGCCACCAACCCGTGCCAGCGTTGTCACCTTTAGCCTGTCACCACCATCAGCTGCAGTGAGGGACTGAAAAAACTCAGAGCTTATCAAAAAGCTGCCTGGGACACGACTTCTTGCTGGATGAGGGTTGTCCCAGTGAGGAAATGCTGGGGACTCGCAGTGCTTTTATCTGAGAGAGGCAAAATGATGGCTGGCTGCCAGCTGGAGCCTGAGAAATTCAAATTAGAATTGAAATTATAGATATTATAAAAAATTAACCTCCCCCTCGCTCCTGATTTCTAGTATAATAAGATTTATTTTTATTAAAGTTATTTATTTAAGTTTATATGTATATAGTTTTTTATATTTAAGTTTATTTTTATTAAAGCAGGATTTTAACAGGCTGGTGTTTATCCAGGAGGGAACAAAACCACTGAAAGTTCCAAGGGAAGCAGGGGGTTGTGGTGATTTTGTATCAGCTGTATCCCTGACAGAAATGTTGCAGCTCAAGCAGCACAAGTGTGCTGGAGAGATCCTGGGGCTGAGGATCTCCAGTGTGGGGACTTTTCAGGCAGAGAGAAAAATATTGCCTTTGATTTTGTTCTCTGAGTGCTGGGCTGGGGTACAGGGGGCTGCTGCTCCCAAGGTCTGCCAGGGTTTTTTCTTACATTTAGCAAAACGCTGCCAGAAAATTGGTCTCAGCCCTTGAAAACTGGGAACCAGCAAGAGCCAGCACGGGGAGAATTCAAGCCCGGTCACTCTGGGGAAGTGCAGGGGGAGTGTATTTCAAAATACTGAGAAGCTCTGGACATTCTGCCCCCACACTCTGTGACAGGAGACAAATTGCACATTTCCATGAGAAGCAGCTGCTCACAGGTACAGGCTGCCTGAATAAACTGCTTTATTGGTGGTTGGATTCTTTCTTTGATAAGGCATCCGGTGGTGCAGAAAAAAAAAAAAAAAGGAGAAAAATGCTTCTGTGCAGCCCCAAACAAGCACAAGGTTAAAGAAATGAGAGTTGCAGCACTTGAGGTTTGCAGGAGAGCTGTGTGTGTTCTGTGACATCCCAGTTTCCTCCCTGTGCTTCAGGGGCTGACTCAGAGCCCTTTTCCTGGAGAGAGGTTTGCTCTTCACAGCTTCCCTGGGACAGGGCACAAGGAAGGGCAGCAGATGCCTCTCTTCTGCTCCGGGGAAAATATCACTGATTCACACTCCTGTGTAAGTGAAATCAGAACCTGCAGCTCCAAGTTAGAGCCTGAATTTAGCAGCCACTGCACAGTGCACACAGCTCTGCTCCTGCTCAGGCAGCTTTTCCAAGGGATCTGCTCACTCCTGCAGGTCCTTAAAATCCTCAACAGAGGATCCTTCCCTTCTACAGAGACATCAGGATGGAGCTGAACAGAAACCAAAGCTGTGGCTCGCTCTCAGTCCAGGATTTATTCCTCGAGTTGTCCAGAGATGACTGAGGGTTGCAAGATGCTCTTTTCCTGCAGGAAAAACATTGCAAGGAATGGTCCTGCTTTTTGTGAGAGAGAGGCCCCTGAGAGCTTGGCTGAGCTCTAGGGCAGTGCTGGGGGAGTGGAGCAGCCTCAGGGTTAATTCCCTGGTCACTCCCCGGTGCTGAGCTCATCCCCAGCTCCCTGACCTCCTCCATCAGGGACTCCAGGAACTGTTTGAAAAGAGAATTTCTTGAAGAGAGACGTTTCTGAACCAAAGCAGGAAAAAAGACAGGGACAGCACATCCGGAGTGACTCCTGCTCTGCTATTTTCCACTCTGCACAGGATGAAATCCCTGTGCTGGGGAAGGGAGCAGTGGTTTTCATGCCCACAAATTCACTTTGCACCGGTGGTGCTGGCTGGGGTTAAAGCCTGACAAACTTCAGGCTCATAAAAGGAGGCTGACAAAGCAAAGCAAAATAAAAAAAGAAAAGCTTTCAAGACTTTCAAGTGAGAAACAAAGCAGCACTGTACAAATGGCTCTCCTTTTGCCTGGAATCCCCAAGGCTGCTCTGCACTGGCAGGCTGCATGGCAATGCCTGATTAGCTTGCACTCTGTGTCCTCACTGTGCTGCAGGACAGAAAGACAAGGCTGGCAAAGGTTTGCTGCAGCTCCAAAAGTCCCAGCACTGCTGCAATGAAGACCTGCCTGCATTTTGGAGCATTTCTTCCCGGAGAAAACAAGATCTGCCTGATGGATGAATGCAGAGAGCCAGAAACAGGGAATTCTTAACCTGGATGGCAAGTTTTGTATGGGATGAGCTGAATTTAAGGTAGGTTGATTCATTGCAGGGGTAATCTGCACAGCTTTTCAGTGGAAACTCACTGGAGTTTCAGAAAACTGCTGCCAGTGTGTTCAAGCAAAGAGGTTGGAATGATGAGAGGAGCCCACCCAGAGCTGATTTGCAGATAGTTCCAGGTCAGGCTAATTCTGTGCCTCAGCTCTGGAGTGCTACAGAAAGCCTGAGACAGGCAGGTAGCAGTGTGGGGATAAAAACAGAGCTTGTTTTGTTCTAAGGAAGGGGGTTGGCCTAACTTTTGTACAGCAAATTCCTTCCTGAGCTGATAAAGGCAGCAGCAGATCAAGCATCGAGCCCTCTCAGGGAACACAGTGCTAAAACCTGGGAGGTTTTGCCCAAAATCCTCCTGCAGATTTGCAGCTCCCCAAACTGCACCAGCCAGCCCTGCTTGCCAACCCTCACAGACAAACTGCTGACACATAAATCCTTCACTTTCTGTATTTCATCTCTGTTCCTCATCCTCTGCTGCAAATGCTAAAGAAATGGCACGATCTGAGGCTGCAAAATGACACTGGTGCTTGGGTTCTCTCCCTGCTGTGCAGCCCAAAGGAATGGGAATATCTGGCTTAACTCTTCCCTTGTGTGTGCTGCTGAATGGCCTGTAAAAACCTATCCCTCACTTGCTCCACTATGATCTGATACAGTTTTAAATCTTCCCCTCTCTCTCTCAGAGTCGCCTCCAGAAGAGCCTTCAAACCTTTGTTCTCATCCAGCTGCATCCCAAGCCTGCAAGGAAACAAAAGAAACAAAGAAAACAACAGTAAAAAAAAAAAAAAATNAAAACATGATGAATTTGCATTTCGGGGATAAATACATGAGTAGGGAAGAAAACAATGAATCCAAAATATTGAAGTGACCAAAACAAGAGGGGACAAACAGCTGAAAAGGATAAATTTGATGTTAACCTTGTAATTGTGTTTCAGATTACGACAGCTGTTGCTTCCTGAATGTCTGGGACAAAGTTTGCACGTGGCACCCATTGAAACAACTTTTGTAAAGCACTTTGATCCTCAGCATAAACAAAATGTGGGTTAAATGTACTTCAAACCAAGGTTCTAACTCAGGAATGCTTTCCTAAATAAAACATGCAGCTCTGGTCATTCCAAAAAAACTCAGAAAGTTTTTTCAGGGTTCTAGAGAAAATATAATTAAAATTTACAGCTGGGACTGGAGAAGTAAAACCTGTGACCAGTGAATCCCTACAGTGGAAGGAGGACCAGGGAAGTGTTCAGGGAGCTCAGGAAGGAGGGCAGGAAGTGAGCACAGATATTACAGAGGATGCTGAACTCATCCCTGAGGGACTGCAGGGTGATCTCTGCTGTAGATAGAAGGCTGAGTCATTTTAGCAAATGTAAATAAATGGCTTTCTCTAAAATAATCAATAGCCAGCACCACCTACCTGGAGTCAGGTTACATGAGGGAAGGATTTAGGTGGATCAGTCCCAAATAAATGATAAAAAAAATAGAAAAAACAGCTACATGAAGAAAGCAGGCTGGAGCTGGCTGCAGTCCTTATAAATGGGAATACAACACCATGACAGGAACAGTCAGGCTGGCACCTGTGTTGTGATTCCACTGAACCCTGCAATTGCTGGTCGGTGCTTGTGTTGTCATGTTGGCACATTTCTGGATCCTATTTCCCAGTTCATATCCCTCCTAACATCAAATATCTTCAAATAAGTACATTTGGTATTCAAACACTAAATCCTCCTCGTGTGGAATTATCTGAAAGAACCTGGTTGGAGAGTACTGAACTCTGACAAAAACAAATGAGAAGAAAAAGCTGCATTGTATAACTAAAAAATGCTTTTGATCTTGAGGCTGTGCTTTACAGGGCTGAGGAAAACTTGCTGTTACTTACCTATCCCTCCTTTGGGATTACTCTTTGATAATTTGGATTTTGGATAAAACAGGAAAAAAGCACAGAAAATGAAAAGCCTGAATAATTTTAAAACACAATTGGGTTGTTTCCAGCTCCTTAGCATCATTATCTACTTCCCTTGAATTGAGGAGACCAGAAACATTAGATTAGCAATTAGATCAGCTCTCTCCAATTTNTCTGGGGAAGAAACACTGAAACCCAGGAGCTGTGGTGAATTTATGAGAGCCCTGAGAAAGAGCAGACTGAGCACTTGTTCCTCCTCTCCCTGAGGTGGGAAAGAGTGATCCCAGGATGGAGAAAAGGAGAACATACCTCAGGCTCAGCTCCTCCACCTGAGATTCCAGGGGCAGCTGGGACAGGGCTGCAGGGAGCTCCTCACTGGCACTCACACACAGGGCGGGGCTTGGCTGGACTGCAGGTTCAGAATGGAGTTTTAGTAAAACAGCAAATCAGTTTTGGCAGCACACTGAGTCAGTATCGAGAAACACTGAATAAATATTCTCCCTAATAATATACTTAAGTTCTTAAATAAATATTTAATCTCCTAAATTTTATGATATATCCATAACATATAATAAATATATGATATATATAAATATATATACAAATATATAAATNGGGAGCTCAGGAAGGAGGGCAGGAAGTGAGCACAGATATTACAGAGGATGCTGAACTCATCCCTGAGGGACTGCAGGGTGATCTCTGCTGTAGATAGAAGGCTGAGTCATTTTAGCAAATGTAAATAAATGGCTTTCTCTAAAATAATCAATAGCCAGCACCACCTACCTGGAGTCAGGTTACATGAGGGAAGGATTTAGGTGGATCAGTCCCAAATAAATGATAAAAAAAATAGAAAAAACAGCTACATGAAGAAAGCAGGCTGGAGCTGGCTGCAGTCCTTATAAATGGGAATACAACACCATGACAGGAACAGTCAGGCTGGCACCTGTGTTGTGATTCCACTGAACCCTGCAATTGCTGGTCGGTGCTTGTGTTGTCATGTTGGCACATTTCTGGATCCTATTTCCCAGTTCATATCCCTCCTAACATCAAATATCTTCAAATAAGTACATTTGGTATTCAAACACTAAATCCTCCTCGTGTGGAATTATCTGAAAGAACCTGGTTGGAGAGTACTGAACTCTGACAAAAACAAATGAGAAGAAAAAGCTGCATTGTATAACTAAAAAATGCTTTTGATCTTGAGGCTGTGCTTTACAGGGCTGAGGAAAACTTGCTGTTACTTACCTATCCCTCCTTTGGGATTACTCTTTGATAATTTGGATTTTGGATAAAACAGGAAAAAAGCACAGAAAATGAAAAGCCTGAATAATTTTAAAACACAATTGGGTTGTTTCCAGCTCCTTAGCATCATTATCTACTTCCCTTGAATTGAGGAGACCAGAAACATTAGATTAGCAATTAGATCAGCTCTCTCCAATTTTGCACTTTCAGAAAGAAAGGAAAATATTATGTTAATTAGCAGGTTCTCTAGTCTCTATTTTGTATTCAAGCTTTTCATTTCTTCTTCTTTCCTCAACCATTGGCATGAAAGCACTGAGATAACCTCCATGCTCTGCTGAAGAGGTGTATTACAGACTTGTAGACTTGGTTCTTGTACAAACTCCAGTTTTGGCACGTCACAAAGCTCTCATCAAAGCAAAGGAGTGAAATAGATTGTTACCTACTCATCTCGTGGATTTAGAGAGGATTTCTCCTTATTAGCCTTACTGCCAATCCTTTTCTACTTTTGCTTTTAGTCCTTAAGCAGAGGAGATTAATGAACTAAATATTTAGCGAGAAGGGATCTGTCACAGTGGTGAAAACAGCTTTTTCCTCTGGCTATGAAATGCCAGCTACCAGAGGGGAGTTGCTGAAACTTTACGACAACACAACAAAACTTGACCAAAAAGCCTGAGGACCTGGAGAGTTTGTGTCTCCTGGAGCTTGCAAAGGGAATCTTTGATAACAGAACACATCAACACTTCACCAGGCAGTGCAGAAGTCTGAGCACTCAGAAACTCAGTTAAATTCTGTACAAAACAGCACCAAAATGCTTCCACACTATTGGGATGTGAATTTTTCTGCTCTCAGTCAATACAGGTGAGACAACTCTGAGAATCAGTGCCCATAAAAAACCACATGAGGATGAGTCAGTGTGGGCTGGAGCCACTTCCAAGGACACAGCAATCCTGCTCTAAGGAGCAAATCCATGTTTGACAGAGAGGAGTAGGTTTGAAGCACCCATTCAGTATCAAGGTTCCTCTGAAGGGCTCATCCAAGGTCTCTGATGAGCCCTGTGGTCACCCTAACTCAGCCTGACACCACCCCAACATTTGCCAAATTGAAATTCCCCTCCCTGCTGTTCATCTTCTGGCATTTGAAGTCCTTTTACTTTATGAAAATACACATAAAAAGAGAAAGCACTGGAAAAATTTCCTTAAGAATATGTGCCATTTTATTGGTTTAGACATTTTACAGAATCAGAGTCCTTAAGCAATAAAAGGATCTGATCAGGGAAATAAAAATTTAACATCCACCATGAATTCTTCTTCTTTAACTACGCCAGGGAGGCTTTCATATTTATAACAGGAGATTATCACGTTCATGGGATAATAAATTACACCAGATCTAATTACTTCATCACCAGCAATAGTTTTTCATAGGCACTGACAGGCCTTAAATTGGGATGCGTCCTTTAATTCTGCTCTTAACCTTCAGCTGAATCCCTCAGGCACGAGTGCAAAGGGAGCTCTGGGCCTGGGGGCAACACAGAGCAGGGGAAAGCTTTTTTTCCTGGAGTTATCCCATGGAAAAACACTGCAAAAATCCTGGGCCCACTCAGACCTGTGGGAAAATCCTCTTCAATTAAGAAGGGTCAGGATTTTGCCTCCTGCCTTGCTTCTGGGTCTGAGCAGGCCCCATCACCACGTGCAAGGTCAAGCGCTCGGCTGGGTTTGGCAGGTGGATCCCAAATGTTGTCGCTGTCTATAAAGCCCAGAGGTGAAAGAGGGGACGTGGCTGCACCTGAGGGCTCTCTCTCACCTTTTTTTGTGCTGCTCAGGGCAGGATTCTGGGTGCTTGTGCTGCTCCCTGGATCCACCTGCAGCTTTTCAAGCTGCTGTTCCAAGATGTCACTCTGCCACTGCTCTTCCCGAAGATTCTTCTCAGCTTCCAAGATTTTGTGGCTGCTTTCCTCCGCCCTGACAGGCAAAAATAAAATAAAAAAATAAAAAGGGAGTTCAGCTCATCTGTGTCATGTCAGTGTCACTGTCAAATCTCTCTTGGTACTGAATCCTGCTTCTTCCTGCAGAGCTCCCAACAGAAGGGGAAGAACTTTCCATGCATCCAAAGGCAGAAATCCCAGTGAAATTGCATCAGGTGACATCTTCTAAGCATGCAAAAGAGAATTAACTAATGAGTACAGTTGGGAACAATGGGTTTGTTAAAGGGGGTTGCTCAGATGCCTTAATTCTGGCTCTCTGTGTGAATTCACCCCTCAGACGAGCAGGAAAGCTGCAGATTGCTGAGGAGAGAGAGATCTTGTATTACAGGAATAATAAACTGCATTTCTTAGACACTCTGGGAAAGCTTGGAAGGCAAACAGTTTATAAAAACACAGTCTAACATTTGCGTCAGTTATCTGAGAGGAAGAAAAGAAACTCGAGGCTGCTTTTAATAAACTTGGCCATTAGACATGACCATGGATGGGAGAGGGTGGAAAAGAAACTGGTGGTTACATCACAAAAAAGCCAATTGCCTCTCTCCATCCTGCACAACCTCTCAGAAAATTCACTGCAAAAATCTGATGTGCACCCACAGATGCTGCCAGTGGGGCAGTGACTGACACCAAGTGATTCCAAGGAGTTTAAAGCTAAAAACAAACACAGATTGACTCACTAGATTGGATTGAAGAAGAGAATTTCCCTCCTGACCCCACAGGTGGAAGCTGGTTACTCTCTGAATCAAGAGACTTGATTAGTTTATTTCCCTCCTAGCTGGTATAGCTAAAAAAATTTATTACAACTCTAATAAAATTATGTCACTGGCTTAAAAATGTAGCTACAGGCAAGACTTGAGCTCCGGTGGCAGTGAATTCCCAGGCTGGTGATGTGCTCTGAGACATTTTATTCCTCTCAGTGGTTCTGCATTCACTAAACTTTCATTTGACCCTGGTGCTCCTCTGGCATCCACGTTACAAAAAAAATGGAGGAAAATGGCAAGATCAGTGGGGTTTTTTAATGGAATCATCTGCCAAATGGAATAATTTAAACTAAAATGCTGTAGAAAAATCCCACTTGTAACAATTCCCAGGGCTCTTCTCTTGATTTAAGCATTACCTGCGTTGCCTGAGCTTTGTTACACCCCAGCAGAGGAGGGAAGAGGAGGAGAACCTGATTTTTAAAAGTATATTCACGTTGAAAATCTGACTGGTGCTGTATTATCCTGAGGTCTTCTGAGAGTTATTGCACACAGTCTCACAAAATTTATGTTACCTGCTTGATAAATGTGTGATAACTGTGGAGCTGCTGAATCATCAGTTTATGGCACATTTCACAAGCAACTGTGCATTTCATTGACTCTGTTTTTCATTATCCCATATTGGTGGTGGCCACACTTCAGTTACCACTCACGGCCCCATCCTCATCTGACTACACAGCTCTATTAAAGTCACTGGGCTAACAAACATGAAAAAGATTTTTCCCAGCATGTATTTCCAGAATTTAGCTTTAAAAGCACCTTTTCCACAGTTCTAAAAGAAAAAAATCTATTTTTTCTGACTGTGATTAATCATGCAGGACAAAAGTTATACAAGTGAGAATGATAACTGTGGTAAATTAAAGCAAGTAAACAAACAGTGCTTATTGTATTGACAAGCACACAGACAGGAATATACTTCCAATACTGGAATACAGATTTGGGAATCAAATAACACATACTGGGAAAGAAAAACAGTAGCTGAAATGTGTCCAAAAAAAAAAAATTACTTTGCTTTCTCTTCTCTCCTAAAACATGGTTGGCTTTTAACATTATCTTATATTGAATTGAATCATAGAAAATAAAATAAAAAAAAAATACTGCTATGCCTCAGTTAAACCAGAATAAATTCATTTAGAAAAGGATACAATGAAACTTAAAAAGAATGTGAAAAGCTTTGGAAGAGAATATTATAACAATAATTATAGTATTTACTACCAATGAATAATATTGCTGCCTCAATAAGGCCATGCATATATAAATACAGCAATTCTGGTTTTATCTAGGTGCAGCAAGCTGGAAGATGGCTCCATTTTTTCTGCCCTTTGTTCTAAAAGAATAATAAAAAGAATGAAGCATCAGCCAGGCAGGGAAATTGAGCAGAAAAAAAAATGGAAAAGCCCCTATTTAAGGCAAGGATGACAGCGTGTGATGTACTGTAGTGCATGTCCCAGACTCTGCAGTGTTCCCTGATCCCAGCATCCCACAAAGGATGCTGCTGGGATGAGGCTGTACCTTTTCTGCAGCACAGCCACCACCTCCAGGAGCCTGTTCCTCTCCACTTCAGCAGCCTGGCACTGAACCTTTTGCTCTGTCATCTCTCCCAGCAGCACATCCCAGCCAGAGCTGGCCGTGCCAGCAGACCTGAGGAAAGCACAAGCACAGAGAGTCTGTTTCCCACTTCTTAAACGAAAGAGATGAAACAAAGGCAGGATTTGAGCACTGTCTCCAATACACTTGTCTGAAGGGGAAGGCAGAATGCAGAGCCAGGCTCACTACCTCCCCCCAGCACCCATCTCTAGACTGCAATAAATAGAGCAGAAATACTTGGATATAAAGTCACAGGGACTGTCATTATAAAGCTGCTTGCAGGATGCTTCCCCTCCCCATCACCCCTGAGAACAAACTTCCACCTCTGATCAATTCATTTTCCCCGACTTTCCTCCCACTGCTACTGCCAAAGTAAAAGGAGATTGTATCTCCCAAGTGCTACACTAAACTATTAAATGCCCTGGTATCGATTTTCTCCCTCTGAAAGGCTTCAGGCAGCACTTGCACAATGGCTGCTCTTGTGTCCAATATGTGCTGAAAGGAAGGGGCAGTTTTCCCATGTATCCCATTATTATGTACTTCATTACTTCTCTGACCTCTCTGCATTCAGGAAGATCTTCTTTAGAACAAAAAAAAAAAAAGCAGGAGAAATCTCAGTGGTTGAGAGTAAAAATGGAAAAGATTGGTGTCAAACGAGCAATCAATTACAAAATTAAGAGAGAAATCAGATGTTAGAGCTCTTGGACAGCTTCAGGTAGGAGGGATGGTGGAAGAAGCTTTCATTACAAAAACAAGGCAGGCAGGACAAGGATTTCCAGCAGCTTGCAGAGAACCTCCCTGCTGATAATGAAGTTTATACAGCACCTTCCAGATGAGGTGGCATCCCTGAGGAAGAAAGGCTCTGTGGCTGCTGACTCCACGAGCGTGTGGCCCATCGTGGACACTATGCTGGGGAGAGAAAGCTGTGTTAGGGGCTTCACACAGAGCAGGCTTCCCAGAACTCCAGTCCTTTCCCAAAGTCTGTGTTTTGTAGGGAAGAGCTCCCTCACCTTCAGCCAGCACTGGGAGAGGCAATCCCAGCTCTGCAGTTTGATGGTGTTTGCACATCACAGATTTTCCTGACAAAGCGACCCCAGCTCTGCAACGCAGGGAACAACTTGTATTTCCCAGTGCCCTTTAAAAATATATTTTACAGAGCTTTGTGGAATCTGCTTAGTGAAAACCCTCAGGAAGACCTGTTAGGTTCACATTTGTAAGAGGAGGAGCCAGCTGATAACACTGGAGTATCACTGCCAGCCTGGATGAGTTTGATGTACAATGATGTGTGCTTGTTTGGGACACCATATTTCAGTGGGTGTTTGTTTGGGATATCCCACTTCAGTGTGTGCTTCTTTGGGACATCCCATTTTGTTGTGTGTCTGTTTGGGACACCATATTTCAGGGGATATTTGTTTGGGACATCCCATTTCAGTGGGTGTTTGTTTGGGACACCACATTTCA
>VYZR01111447.1:6554-20637 GCA_013400675.1 Oxylabes madagascariensis
ATAATATTATAATTTATATAAATTTTCTTACACAAGCCCTGGAATTTGTGTAACTGAGTGTGGAAGCGGAGTGAAGAACTGCTTTAGCTGGAAATTCAGCTAACCAAAAATGTTTGTTTGCAACAGTTTTAAACCCTTTATCTGTGTCACTGCACTTCCACATCCAAGCTAATGCCGGTCTTAAAGTGGCAATGGGAATGATATGCTGGGAACAGAAGAGAATTTCAGACACTTTTGTGACCAGCAATGTAGATTTCTGCTGCATTACATTGTAAGGATGTGACCTCAGGGCAGAAATGTCTTTGGATGTTGTGAAAGAGTTGCTGAAGTTGAAAGCTTTTGCCTGGTTTGAAGGTGATGTTTTGCCATGTGGACAACCACCAAATTCATTTTCCCTTGCTAGGTTGCTCACTGCTCTTGCTTAACATGCTGAATTTTATAAGCAGCTTGAAAATTCTTGAAGTGTATTCCAATAGAAGTGGAATTTTATCTAACAACTATTAAACCCCCGAACTTTGTTTTTTGTTTTTTTTTCTTCTGCCAACAAAGAAGCTGTTATAACACCTAAGTATAAGAGGAGACAAGACAAGTGAATATGTGGTATTGTGGGGCTTGGCAGATAGGTGGGTGATGCTTTCCTGCTGCAGTTTGCTGTGAATCGAGTCAAAGTACTTAAAAAAAAGACGTGCAGCTTCATTCTTTGCTTCAGCAGTATGGCTGAGAAAAGGCATAAAAGGGGCTCTGGTTGATTTCTTCTTTTAACAAGTCTGAAAGTAAACATGCAATTATCTGGCTCCAGGGGAAAAGACTGTTCATTTCAAGTGTGTGTATGGGAGATGGAAAAGAACTGAGAATGCAAGAACCAAATTTGGAATTCTTAGGATTTCTCCAAGTCCTGTTTACCCTTCCAAACTGGTGGGGAGGCTTTAAATTAGATTGCTGTTATCAAAACTGTTGCAAGAACTATATAGGCTAAAACAGCTGATAAATTGTAGCTCTGTATTTGCAGATGTATCAGAGGCCAAACAAATAATTAGATTTCCCTCTTTTTGGTTTGAGAACTCTCCATCTGCCAGTGTGGGCTTGCCCAAGAAGCCAGGATGGAATTGTATCTGCCCTGTATATCATTCTAAACCCTGTGTGGAGTTTTCTTCACTTCCTCCAGACAAGTTGTCTTTAGGTTCATAATGAAAACTTAAAGGGTGGATTGCAAGTTAGTACAGTGAAGTTTGGAATCACATTTAAATGGGCCTCAGTTCATCTTGCTTAAATTAATAAGTGTCCTGGTTTTGGACAGGTGTCTGCCAGGGAAAGCTAGATCTTCCCTTGAAATGGAGAATGTAAACCCCCTTCCCTCCACATTATTATAATTTTGCAATTAAGGGCTTTCAGGAAAAGATTTAGGAATAGGAATAGCAGTTCTTTACTAAGAATATTAAAGAGAAAATACAAATGTAATAGTACAAAAACAACCAAGTAAACAAACAAAAGTCCCTGAAGACCCTGACAGAGTCAGGGATACGACCTGACACCTGCAGGTTAGGGTGTTGGAAGTAGTCCAAAAAAACCCTCCTAGAGTAACGGATATGGTTCTGTGGAATAGAGATGATCCTGAAGAAAGTCCAATGGTGGCGAGATGAGTCTCGTCTTCCTCTGGGAGTCCAGGTGGAGACGCAAGCTCCTCTATCTGCCAGTGGAAGGCTGACTCGCTGCTCTGATGTCTCAGTTTTTATCTAAGTAGGAACAGTTGGCTCCCCCTCCGATGGGTGGAGAATCTCACAATGGGATTACGTAATGTGTCATGTCATAGGTGAGCCTTTATGGCCCATTAGCAGAAAATATCCCTCCTGAAGAGTGTCAGGGAAAAAAGGGACTGCCAAGGGAAAAAAAGGGACTGCAAAGAAAAAAAAAGATAAGAAACAATGGCTCATCTGGCTGTAAGGGCTGGCCCATTACCAGAAGGCATCTGCCCCTCCTCCCTTGAGATACAAGAGTAAAGAAAAACATCTCCCCTAACCGAAGGGATGGAATAGAATATACTTTCTTTTTTTGGTTACATAACCCAAGACAATAAGCAACACTTTTAAAGCATTTTGATATTACTAAAAATTTGTTTTTAATTGTAAGGAGAGTGTTGAACTGTGGGGTCAAAGCAGCAAGTAACAAGTCAGTAGCATGGTCATAATTTCAGGAGAGGAAGGGAACAGTTGAATATATTTTTGTTTCCTTTTTTGCCTCCACCAGATACTTGGAAACAATGGCACTTTTCAGGATGTGACAGATTTGTAATGTTTGGGGTATGAGAAAGGCCTTCAGAGGGTTTTGATGTGATGATACATTTACGGATCTTACTGGTTAGAGTATGGATGAATTATGGTCTTCTGTGATAAATATAGGTGGAAGGGCCTTCAAAAAGGGGTTCTAGCTGCGGTATCTCAGTATAGAGATGTCAGAATTGGTTAATTTTTTGGTGGCTGAAAACATCAAGGAGCTCTCACTGGAGGAAAAGCAAAGGAGCAGAATTTTTGTTACTTACCAACATAAGAACATGATGTGAATCTATGGTGCAGGTAAACAGTAATCAACGAAACTGGACTTTGGTTTTTCAGGGAGAAATGGCCACTTATGTAATGAGAAGTGAACACTGGAGAGAAAGGAAGGTCAGGCAGACAAAATAACATTTAGAAGGTAAAACGAGGGAGAGTGGGGATTGCAAAGGCCAAGGAAGAAGTGAGGAAGCATTTTCCTAAAATGTGCAATGGCAAAATATTTTACTCAACTTGTGTTCGCAACGTCTCTGAACAGCTCAATGGACGAAATCTGTGACATGACACAATTCCTTTTGTTCTCTTCTGGCCTTCTGTTTTGTACACTTGTGGTCATAACTGCGTTTTCTCACAGTCCACTCCCAAGTCTGTTAAGGGCAGCACCAAGAAGGAGGGATCAAAAAGGAAGATCAACATGAGTGGGTACATCTTGTTTAGCAGCGAGATGAGAGCTGTGATTAAAGCTCAGCACCCAGACTACTCCTTTGGAGAGCTCAGCAGACTTGTAGGAACTGAATGGAGAAACTTGGAAGCAACAAAGAAAGCAGAATATGAAGGTAAGCAAAAACTGAGATGCTGAAATCTTTTCTGCCTTTTTTTCTTTCTCAGCACTTTCTGCTGTTCAGATGACAGGTTTAATAAAATAAAATATTTATGTTTGTGTTTCTGGACATACCTTAAAGAGAAGTTCATATTGAAAGATGGCTGAAGAGGAGCATGTTTCAGTTATGTAGAGCACAACTGATAATTTAAATGTGTTTGCCACAAATAACCAAATTAACAAAGACCAAGAAAATGGGGACAAATTAGCAGTAAAGTGGTGTGGAGCTGCTGGGCTAGAAGTCAGTTGGAAAAATATTTTGTCAGTGTTTCCTTAAAGAAGGACTGATGGGTATTTTGGACAAGAAGCTCTTGAGAGCTGTAGCAGCAGGTAAGAAAGGCTTACAGGGGAGTGGGGAAAAGTCCATTATTAACAGTACCTAGAGTCCTAAGAGGCTTTGTACTGTACTGTAAATATGACCGATTTTTCAGTACAGTATTAGTCAACTCTTGTAACTGATTTTGTCGAGAGATTTCATATCCTGAAGTAAGCCTAGGAATATTTCATAATCATGAGATACTTTAGACCTATCTTTCGTCCCTTTCTTCCCTTCTTTTCCTCAATTCCTTCCCTCCTTTCCTTTCTTTGCCTACCTCCTTTTCTTCCCTCCCTCCTTTCCTTCCATTCCTTCCCTCCCTTCTGATAAATAATCACTGTGTTTTAACTTTTATTTGATTAAAATAAAATACAGCAGATCTTTAACAGCCAGCCCTAACGCAAGGCAAATACATGGACTTAACATCCATAGTTATTTCTCTAGTTAATAGCATGTCAGCACTATTAACTACTGTATTGATGCAACGTTATTGAAAGAAATTGCTCCTTTGGATAGGAACATTTCAACACCCTGGAAAGTTATGGCCCAATTAAGTTATAACTTTGAAAATGAGATTTGATAGGTTTTCTGCACACTCATAACTTGAAGGCAGCTTTGATCTTGAGGCTGGAAGCTTGCATGCTGTCACTGTCCACTCTCAGCCACCACAGTCCTTTTTGAATTTTCAGTAGCACCTCTTTGCAGCTCTGGGGGGGTAACACAGCACCCTTTGCTCTGTGCAAGTTTGCTTTGCAAATGCTGTGAAGGGAAATGGTAACGCTCTTTCTTTGTGAGACTACTGGGGCCATACTTTGTTCTGTAGTTGTTTCCTTTTACACCCTTCTAGGTGCATGTGTGATCTTTTTATTGGCAGATCCCTCCTTAAAGCCTCATCCTTCAGCAGGAGGATGGCTGGCATGTCACTGCTTCCTCGCTTAGAGCAGCTTAAAGTCCTGCACTTCTGCAGGAAGGCTCTGTTTGTCCACCATGTTAATGATTGTCTGTGTGCTTCCATTTTAATCTTCCTTCTCAATTAAAATTTTCTAAAGCTTTTGGAGTTTGAGCTTCAGTTTCCCTGGCTTGGTGTCTGTCCCAAACTAGACTTACTTTTACTTGGTTTGGAGGGGTTGGGATGGGGTAACAAAGTGTCCAAATTGTGTTTGCTTACCCTGTGTGAAAGGAGAGAAACTCCACTCCTTCCCCTGTGAGGAGTCAAAATTCATGTGTTCCCTGGTGTGGATGTGAACCAGGGAGCAGGGAGTGGGCATGGTTTGACACCTCAGTTAAAAGGGGCCCTTCCATTTCCTGATGAAAAGTGGTTTATATTTTAGATCCATTTTGACTCACTGAAAATTTTGTTTGGTTTATATGCAGAGTATCAGTTGGTTTTTTAGCAATAATTGAGTAAAGAAGAGGCAGTGTTGGAAGTGCCTGCATGGCTAAATAAAGTAAAATAAAAGGGATCGAGGGAAAGGCCTGTTGTAAGGAAAAACTGTTCAAAGCAGAAGGTCTCTTTCCTGTCTCTTGAGATGTGTTGGAAACGTTTGAATGATCTCAAGTCCTGGCCTATGTGATTTGGGTTTATTAATTGAGTATTAGGGTGAATGCTTTAGGCTGAACTTCCAGATACCTCCTCCAGTTCCCTTTGGCAGTGTTATTCCATTTGTTACTTCTGTGGCAGTCAGGGCATGGGTAGGGGCTAGGTAAAACTTGAGTACTGTCCTATGTCAGGTCCTTCTTCAAACCTCAGCACTCTGAAGTCTGATAAAGCTGAACACTTAACAGTAATTTCTCATTCATCAGAGTGTCTCCTTTGCTTTTGTCTGACCATTTTTTGTTTTTTAGCTGGCCAAAAGTAGGTGAGAGTCAGAACAACTGCTTCATCTTTTCCCGAAGTGCTTGCTGTGCTCTGGAGAGGATTTTCTCATTTTTCTACTTCAGGATCTACCTTTAAATATCTTGTGTATTTTGTGCTCAACTGCATCTGAGTTGCCTGTATTAAATGTAGGAATTTCTCTGCGTCGTCATCACTCCCTGAAATTGCAGAAGTGGGAAGAAGGAAGGAAATGCCTTTGGAAATGAAATTGGTCTTTTGAGTGTATGGAAGTAGTGCTAGAAGCTGCACAAACAGGTTCTAGAGGAGTCAAAAGTGTGATAGATATTCAAAGTCATGTCCTAGAGGAAGTGAGTACACTGGCAGGATGCATAACTTAATCTCCTTGATGAATTTCTTCTTAGCCTTCTTTTGACAGAGGACCTTGATTGCTGGTTTAGTGGCAGTTTCCATCTTTCACCAACTGCAAGAGAACTCATAGCCCTGCATTCACTGTTGTTAAAAATTGCTGGAGATGTATCCTGCATCCATTTATTCTTCCTTGTTCCTCATTGTGCCAGTCAGACACAACGTTCAGAATAAACAAAGCAGGAACTTACATGCCCCCGAAGCACCTGGAGTGGGCATTCAGTATTTCTCCTTTTTTGTTTGCTTGGCTTTTGGTTTTTTTTCTTTCTTCTTCCCATGACCCTTTGCCCTTCCCTTAATATAAAATTGGTCAGATTACCCTGCAGTAGATCTTTTGTTCTTGCAGTCACAGTGAGAGACTTGATTGAGATAATGACCAGATTCATCGTACAAAGGACACACATGACCTCCAGTGAGCAGCACAATGTGAGTTAGACATCTTCAGAAAAAAAAATCAAAAACTCATAGGGGACCAAACGGGGAAATGACAGAAAGAGGCAGAGAAAAATATTTTTGGTTTATCAAACTGCTGCTTGTTATGTTCCAAAAACTAAGGACCAATATGCACTAGGGAAACTTTACAAATGCTCCCCGATTTTGCCACCACTTTTCAGCTGCGTCAGTAGTAAAATATACGGGGAGCCCACAAATGACCATGGCATCAGCTGGCACTGCTGTCTGCTCTTTGCAGCCTTCTTTGGGGCACACCTGACAGATGTGGGGCTTCAATTCCCACAGCAGCTGGTAGGGGATCCACCCAAGAGCTGCTGGCCTTGGCTGCAGCTGGTTTGGCTGAGCCAGTGGTGTCAAAACAGGGAATGTTTAGCCATGTCTAGTGCGGACCAAGCCTAGTGCTGGACTGCTGCTTCATGTTGGTAACACTGGTGTTATTATCATCAAATTTGTTCTTTTAAATTTTTTTTAATTTAATTATTTATTTTAATTATTTTTTTTTTTTTTTAGAAAGAGATAAAACTTTGTGGAATATTTTTCATGAAAGGTTCTCTAAAAGTCTTAGCTGCAGCCACATGAAATCAAATCATATGCTGTTTAAAAAAGATTCATCTGTTCTACTTTATATTTGACTAAACTATGCCAGTGTCTGACTCTAGTCCTTTTTAATGAACAGATAATATTTTGAAAGTCTGGGTTACAAAACAGAACTGAAAATCTAAAATACTTTTACAGAGCGGGCAGCTAAAGTTGCTGAGCAGCAGGAGAGAGAGCGAGCAGCACAGCAGCAGAATTCCTCCCCCCGGGCAGGCACTCCTGTCGGGGCTCTTATGGGGGTGGTGCCGCCACCAACACCAATGGGAATGCTCAATCAGCAGTTGACACCCGTTGCAGGTAAAACGTAGGAGCTATGACCATTTTTTCCTCATCCACTTTATCAACCCCCTTCATAACTCTGAACACTCTCTTGGGTCACGTTGGAAGCAAAAGCTCAAACTCTTCAGTCCTTCTTCATGATGAACGTGCCTAGTGCAGCGGTGGCCTGGTGTCCAGCAGTACTTGCTCCAGTGGAGAGTAGCCTGTGGAAAATGCAGGGAAGCAGGGTGCTCCTCATGCAGTGCTCCTGTTCTGGTAGTGTGCAGTCGTGTTTATTCACTCTGCCTCGCTGAGTTCACCTTTAGCCCTGCTGGGGCAGGAGGGCAGCAGCTAAATAGTCTTCTAGTGCATGCAGCATCTGTGGCAGTGGTAAAGCAGGAGGGAAATTGTTGGGGTTTAATTGTCAGGGAGGTGAGAGGCCAACAGAGTCTAACCCAGATTTGAAATCCAAGCAAAAGCTTTGTAGAATTGCCTCTTGGGCACTGGTAAGCAGAGCAGACCAGGATCTAGAGCCGCTGCAGAAACAAAGACAAAATGACAACATTGCTGGTTTTATCAGGTTATTTTTCAGAATAGAACTGAGCTTGGAGAACTCTTCCACGAGGTCCCTGTTGCTGGGTGTTGAGCTCGTTACCAGTTGTAATCCGGCTTGATTTCATAGGGAGTATGCTCGGAGTAAGTATTTTCAGGATCAGATCTGAAGACAATGTAGTCCACTGAAGATTCTTGTATGGAAATCAGCCATACATGGGTGAGAAAATTAATTAGGTGTGACTTGATAGGTTGTTTTCCTTCCCCAGTTTCTAATTAAAATAAGAAATTGCTTCAGTCAAGGTCAAAATAGTGCCAAGTAGATAAAAATGAGTATTTGGAGGGGTTTTGGTTTGAGTTTCGGGGTCTTTTTAACTTTCCCTTGAGACATTCCAATTATTCCATTTGTTCTTTTGTCATTTTTCTTTTTCTTTCTCATCTCATAGGCTGTGGCCTTATTTTGAGCTGACAGCCTGAAGTGTTTTTCATCACGATCTCTAAATCCCCTTTCAGTAAATAGGCTGCATGGATGTTTAACTGAAGGCACATTCCTTAGTTGGTTCATGATCTCCAGGTTACAAAACATTTGTTTACACTGAGTTGCATTTTTCTTTTGGCTTTTTTTCACTCTGTTCGTGGTAATTTCCCTCTGAACTGTTTGCAGTTGGTGTATGTTTGTGTGTGTGTGTGTGTGTGTACATTTATCTGTGCATATATTAAGAAAAAGGAGGGGGGAAAAAAGAATTTCCCAGTGCTGATCTCTTTTGTGAATAATTTACTTCAATCTAGAATATGTGGAAATACCATTCTCTTGTGGCTGTGTTTTCTTAGTTTGGTTCTTGGGTTTTTTGGCACTGAGTCACTTTTCCAATTTTTGGAAGCAGGTGTTGATAGGCAGTAATACTTGCTGTTAACAGTTCCTTAAAACTTCCCCAAAAATGTACATTCTGCCAACTACACATGCTATCTTATTTCTTGTGACAGCAAACTTATATTTCAGGCCATTATCTTATTCAAGCAGAGCAACACTCAAGGCTTTTCACTTTGGCTTTGGGAAATTCGTCCTTAAAATAGATGATGGAACAGGTCCTTCTAAACTCTTTCTATTTTTGTGGCCCATTTGAAAAACAGTCTTTCATCTTTTGGTTTTCACAAGTCCTACTTGGAAGTATCTTGTTCTGTTTGGACCTCTTTCACATCCTCCTCTATCCTTGGATTGCTTTTCTCTAGTTCAGAGAGCTTCTCCATCACAGAACTTCTTTATGGCCCACAGGGCCAGGAAATCTGGAAGCCTTCTGAGATGCATTTCTCTTAGTGTGCAGCACTTCAGTGTCTTCTACATTTAGGTATTGCAAAAGTTTACTTCATCTTATGTTGTTGTAATAAAAAACAGGAGAACAAGTAATTTCAAAGACATCCTAAATCACAGTTGTGGGAGCTGGAAATAGTTTGGCCATGTTTGCTAATTTAAAATAAAAGTTTGCAGTTCATACATGGGGTTAGAAAATGCTGCTCTTACTTGGACTGAGCTACGAGAATGATTTCTCATGGAGGTTTGATGGCACCTTTATTAGCCAGTTGTTGAGTATTTTAATTGGAAATGTAGAACTAAGCTTCCATGATTATAAATACGGCTTTGATTCCTTGGAGAGTTTTTTGTTTGTTTGTTTGTTTTAAAGCTTCAGAAGTGCAGTAACTGCACTGAAGGTGTGTCAGCAGCTTGGGGTGCACTGGAAGTACTAGCCAGTAGCTACAGTGGGAAAGCTCTTTATGCCATGCAGGCTTTTGTTGTGTTTCTTCTTTTCCTTTCTCCATTGGAAATACAGATTTCTCTGTAATAAAGAGGTACAGATAAGGTTCCAGATACTTGAAATAGGTACCTACAGCATATTTCACGTGTCAGTCTAAGTGCCCTGTGGAAAATGAAGGCTCGAGGGATATTAGTTCTTTATTTTCTTGATGTTTTCTCCATGTAAAGCTTTTGGGATTAGAGCTTTCTCACTTCTGTAGCATCCTGAGGAAGTGACAGGTTTAGCTTTTATTTTGGAGCTGCTCCTCCTGTTTAGACCCTGAGCTTGTGACAGCTTTGTTCTCAGTCAGATCTGATAAGAGGTTTTGGTCAGTCTCATTCCAGAAATCTCTGTTTTGAAAGTTCCTTTTATGAATTACAGAGAGTGTGGCAAAGACTTGGTGGTTTTGTGAAGCAGACTATAGACGCCCCAGCAAATCTGCATTTCTAACTTACCTCATCTCTCTAGACCTGCTTCTGTCCTCTGTCATCTTTTCATTGTCTTTCCAACCCCTTTCCTTGCTTACCTGGCAATGCATCCATTTAAATTAAACATTCCAGGGCCTAATGAGTATAGTGCAGTTATACTGTGTAGGTTCACTACATAGATAGCAGAGAATCTGAGCCAAAGCCAGAGAAAGTTCTCAATTTTCGTCCCTCACATGCAGAAAACTAAATTTTTGAGCAGCAGCACAATACAGTGTTTGCAGTGTCACTGATTTTCCTCTAAAGACGCCTTGCAGAAGTGAAATTCTGTGACGGACTGCAGGTGCTCCTTTTAAGTCCTTTCACTTCAATATAATGCCATGAGCGTAAGTTACTGCAGCCCAGCACTTTAAACCCAAGTTTAAAATTTGTATTACTGCCTTAGTTCATAGTGGAGATGATTTAATAAAAATCACCCATCACTGCCATTAGTTTCAAGTATGTGAATGTTGTAGGGCTTTTGTGCATCGGTTTTGCATGTGTACTGCAGGAAAATGTCTGGGGTTTTATTTCTGTGGCCTCTGAACTAGCCCACGAAGCCGGGCTGTCCGTGGGGCTGGCCAGTCAGTGTTGTGTTTGTAATCTGTGTGCAGATGGCAGAGCTTTAAGCTGTATTAAAACTGCTTGCATTAGTAACATTTAGTTGTGGCTGAATTTATTCCTTGTGTTAACATATCTGAGTATTCAACGTTTATTGCCCTCGGAGAAACATACAAATACACTAAATACTAATTCATCAAAAGTGTAGTGTTTCATATTTACAGCTTTTATTTTTAGTTTTTGTTCTTTTTTTTTTTTTGCAAGATACTAATTGTAGTATTGTCTTGCTGTACTAATGGTGCCTTGTGTGTGTGTGTGTGTGCGTGTGTGTGTGTGGATAGTGCATGTCTGTGCATACTGTGTAGACCATATTGCATGTTATTGATGCATGTTTGAAATTTATTGTGTCCTTCAAGGCATGATAAGTGGCTATCCACCGGTGCTGCCACCTTTGCAGGGCCCAGTTGATGGCATTGTTAGCATGGGCAGCATGCAGCCACTTCACCCAGGGGTGCCCCCACCCCACCAACTCCCGCCAGGTATGCCAGGCATCCCAGGCATCCCACCGCCCGGTAAGAACCTCATCCTCATTCCCTCTTTATTTCATTGTCATGTACTTGGTTTAACCCATTGTTACAGGAGTTCTCTGCAGCTTGTTCTGGTCGTGGCTTTGGTTTGTGAGCAGCAGCACTGCTGAATATGAGGGGTGTGCAAAACACTGACACACAACAGCATGTCCAGTAAGCCCCCAGGGAAAGGGTACTGGAGAAACGTGGTGCTGCAGGAGTTTTGCTCCAGCCAGAAAAACCTCAATGATTGTCCTTGAGTTTATCAGAGGTGTGAAAAGCTGAAATCAGCCTGTTCATATCCTTAGGTCATTTGAACAGCATCTCTACACTCATCCTTTTCTTATTTGAAGTGGGCTTATATATGAAATTTACTGTTCTCATTCCTTACCAAAGTCTTTTTCAGTGTGTTAATGTCAGACTGCACTGAAATGAGCCTGGTCATGTAAGACTCCTTGGCCACTGGGGCACTGATGTAAAACAGTGTTCAGATTAAAGCTTGCTGATAGAACAGTGACTGGAAACATGTAGGGACAAGGTGAATTCAGAATTCTCTATGGCCAAATTTTCAATTGATTTTTGAGAGCGTTTCTACTGTATTTACTGTATTTTTGCCACACTTTTGATGAAAAGTGAGGCTTAAGTGAAACAAATGTTTTACGAATATTAATGCCATTAACATGTCCCAATTAAGGGGAAAAACATTCATCTGCCCTCTGATCTTGTTTCCTGCTGATTCATTTTTTACCTCTGATAACCCATGTGCCTGTGAAAAAGATGTCATCCCTCTGTTCAGCAGTAAAAAAGCTGTGGACAAAATGGTCTCATTTGCCTCCCCCTACCTCTTGCAACCATGTTTATCAGAAGCTCTGTTAAGAATTTTATCTGTACGTAAATCATTTGAGCTGAGGAGTTTTTGTTTGCTTGCCTGGTGTTTATGAAATCCATCAGCGTTCCACGTGCAGCTTGGCTGGAGTGCACCATACCCTGCGATGGCACCTAGAGGGAGCAGGACACTTAGCACACAGCAGCCAAACGTGTGGGAGGTGAATCCAGGACAGTGCATCCCTCGGAAGGGCTGTTCCCACTTCGGTGGGATGGATGTTTGTGTTTAAAACTGACGGGATGTGGATTACCAAAGAAACAATGTCTGGGAGTGGAGGACCACAGTGGTGCTCAGCTGGGCACAGCAGGCTAAGGGTGAAGCTGTGCTCTGATACTGGGAAGGGGAGGGTGCCCTCCTCCAGACCCCTTTCCTTTGGACTAAAAATAATTCCACAGCTTGTGTTACCAATGTTTTTCCCAACTTCTGACATACTGTTGGTACAGACGCATTTAAAATGGGAGCTGTGATCAAATGGCAAGTGCATTTGAAAAACGCTTTAGTGAGTGAAACCCAGTGGCACATCCTTTGATCACTGATACAGAGATCATGCATTTAATTCATGTGAATTAAACCCTCAGGAAGAGCACAGTCAGTCTGCAGCTTTTTCAGTGAATGAACACGAGAAGTGGCGCAAACAGAAAGAAAAGCAGCAGCACACATAACTTTCATTTTTTTCAGACCAGAGCATCTGTATGTAAATGTCAGGAACTGCATGACTCTCATTTAGACCTGTACATTTTTGTATGTAAGACTGACACAGTTGTGCTGCACTCTGTGCAGTAGGGAGAAGTCCCAATATGCTTGAGAAAAACAGCTTTTATTTTTTTTACATTGATTTCAAACATTCATGGTTCTGTATTTAAGGCTATTGAAGCTTAACCTGCAAGTTGCATTTTGTATTAGTGAGATCTAACAGAATTTGTGCAAAGGCTTGAATTTCATCCTGCTGTGAACATATTTTACAAAACTGAAAACAAGGAAATGTTAAATGTTGCTAAAGCAGATCAGCATTTCCTTTCTTAAAGGAAAGGACTTCAGGAAGATCCTGTCAAGCCAAAGGTGCATATTATAAGTGAATAGATGTAGTCAGGCAATCACAAAGTAACATGAAAAAAAACCTGAAATGCAAAACCTGTTCACTTTGCATTTCTCTAATTAAAATAATTCAACAGGCCACATATCAATGTTTGGTAGTTGTCATGTTGGCTTTTTGTTTTTTTCATTCAGAAACTTGTGAAGTTTTTTACTGGGGGCGAGGGGAATATTTGAATGTTGCACATCTACTTAAAATAACTGTAAGCAGTGATATCAAAGTATAAATTCTTAGTCTAGAAGACCAAAGAGGTATTTGTCACTGCTCTGAAGTAAGACTAATTATTTTATATTTTGGAATATAGGTGTTATAGGCCAAAATGTGTCCCCTATGGTAGGCACTCCAGCACCAGGAGCAAGTCCTTTTGGACAGCAGGTGAGTCATTTTTGCATTATTTATGAGGCTCTAAGGCTCAGCATTTGAGCAACGTCCCAGTTCAGACATGTAGGGATGCACATAGGCTTTCCCAGGGAGAACAGAAATGAAGTGTTCTGATGTGTTTAGAACCAATTAATATCTCACACTCAGCGAGCATGTCTGTATTTGATGGTTGAATAGTTACACTCAGGAGGTTTGTCCAGTGAGGTAACTTCAGTATAAACAAGGCAGTGTTTTGTCTTAGTTTTCTACTAAACTGCATCATTTCAGCATACTGTGAGACTGCTGATAATTTGGGTTTTGCGTGCTTTGTGACACAGAGAGGATGTGTCAGCTGTTGATGAGTAGGTAAAAAATATTCATATTTCACAAACTGGTGAAACAGATGTTCATTGGCAGTTCAGAATTTTTGAGCTGGGTAACTATGATGATCTGATGTTTCTTCTCAGTGATTAATGCAGATTAACTGTTCAGAACATTTCCAATTTTATTGACTAAATTTTTGCATCATAGAGAGAAATGTGTTTTTGGCTTGAGGGTGTCAAGAAAGGGAGGGAGAGTGGCTGTGCATGGGCAGATAGTGGTAGGATGGAGGGGAATGGTTTTAAACTAAAAAAGGAGAGGTTTAGGTTAGATGCTGGGAAGAAGGTTTTTATTCAGAAGCACTGACACAGGTTGCCCAGAGCAGCTGTGGCTGCCCCCCACCCTGGAGTCATTCAAGGCCAGGTTGGATGGGGCTTGGAGTGACCTGCTCTAGTGGAAGGTGTCTCTGCACATGGC
>VYZR01111456.1:10926-31403 GCA_013400675.1 Oxylabes madagascariensis
AGCATGAGTTTTCATAATAAACAACTAGGAAATAAGCCCTCTGTATCAGGAATGTAAAATATTACTCAGTGCATTGATATCCTGGAACAAATCAAAGACTAGTTACGTGTTACATATACATTACCCAAGTTACCTTGGGTTCAGAAAATATGGAAGAACGTACATTTGATTTCTGCTTAATTCAAGGTCTATTTTGTTTAATAAATTCACGAAGTTAGATTCAAAATTATTAGATAGTAACATGGAAACTCAACCTATCCTGATCCCAGGGTCAGGAAGTCTGTCTATGCTGCAGATTCCAGGAAATAGGAAAACAGCGGGAACTGCTGCTTCATATACATCTGGTTTTAGGGGTTTTCCTAGTTGTTCTTGGTCACTGCCAGAACCTAAATAGTAGATAGGTCTTCAGTATGAAATGGTGCAACTGTTCTGATGTTGAATTAAAATTATTCTAAAATTTTCCTTTTCTGCATGTGGAAGCTCTTTTCCCAAGGCACCTTGACTTGTTCCAACTGGAACAAAAAAGCTCATTTTTAGACAATAATAATCCTAAAAATATGTATTCATGGTGATGACATGCCTATTCAAAACAGACATCACACAACCGTATCAAGTCAGACTGCCTACACAACAAACTTGTTCCACACACCCTAGAAACCCATTCTGAATGTAACTAGAAATGTTAATTGTTGGACTGTCTGAAAGAAAATGTAGTTATGTGTTGCTCTGATTTCAGCCTGCTGAAATTGTTTTCGTTTCTACAACAGGAGTTCTCACGTTTTCAAATATCAACAAATGGTTTGTTTTCATATTTTCATGGACGAGGAAAGAGTTGACGGACTGTTGGTCTGACCAGTGTGTTGGAGGGGTGGCAGCTTCACCCTCCAATCCACTGTCACCTTTGGAATTCTATAAAATGTCAAAGATGTAAATAAACCTTCCTTCTTTTCTGGCACGACTTGGCGTGTAGGTGCAGTTCTGTCCTGTCTCCTACTCCCACAGTTATGTACTTCTGACTGTGGATGTTACTGAAAAAAAAAGAGCACAAGGAAACTTCCCTCCTCCTCTGAGAAACAGACAGAAACCTTTTGCTGTCCATGAAACAGAAGAGATGAGGAGAATTATTCAGCCTTATATGGGATCATAAAACTAGTATCTCTACTGAACTAATTTTTAGTAACTAGCCATTAATTTTAATTCCTAGGTTCATCTTTTAAAGATATTCTGTGGATCCTTTATGAGAACTGACTAGCTAACAGATTTTTTTGTTACAAAACATTTCTGGTTTGTGAGAAATTATTTCCCACAGGTAACTACATATTTCTATGCTTTGCTTTTTGTCTGTGAGTTTTCAAAGAGCAATAATTAAGTTTTACCTAAAGTTTTCACAAGTTTTTTTTGTACTGGCCTACTACGGGAAATGAGAGGGTAGGGAGAGGGAGTATAGGGCCCATGTTCCAGTACGTTGTTCTACTGTCTGAAATCTAGTGTGACTGTGACAGTTTCACTGGGTAGCAATGAAAGCTGGAATGATTTACTAGAAGTGAATTCATGTTGTGTAGGCAGGAGTCAAACCTGGCATACCAACCATTAACACGCAGGAGCATGAATATGGGTTGTTTTGACTTGAAAAACCATAAGCCTTTGGCTGAAAGTAATTGCATTGGATTAGGAAGAAGTTGGGAAGAATCAAGTAATTCATCAAGAATTCCTATGAAGAAATCACAAGTAATTAATTAACTTTACAAACAAGCCTAGTGCCTTGTCCGTAATCTGAATAATTAGGAAGGTCCATCTTCCTCTTTAAAAAAAGCATGCTTCCCAAGCTTATCAATGTCTATGAATCCTTAAGATGCTAATCTAATTAGTGCTGAACACTAATTTGTCTAATAACACATGCAAATTATTATTTCCACACACTTCACCAACTGAACACTTACCCACTGTGGCAGAAGCTGATGACAGGAGAGACTTTCCCCAGGTACCCCAAGCTCCCCATCTACTTGCTTTAGAGGAGTCTGCAGCCTATAAGAACAAAAATGTTACTCCACTGTCTAAAAATGTTGTTCTCAAAAGGCAGGAGGAAACACAAAGAACCTATCAGGCAACAAAGTCTGGCATTTAACAGATGGTGATAGATTGGGTATTACGTGGAGTTCAAACTTCTGCACACAAAAAAGCAGAAGCACGGATCACATCATCTAGTCCTCGAAGTGCCTTAAACTCCAGAAACATCATTACAGATGTCCTAATATTTCTTCAGGCACCCAATCCTATAAAGCTATACAAGTTTATTAGGGCTAATATTAGGGAGAGGCAGGAACCTGTCTCCTTCCTGGTTGGAGGCAGAAGCCAGAATTGGAGGCTTCTCTTCCAAAGTCTCCTCACGTGTAATTCAGTAGATGTGCACAGGGAACTCCTAATAACTGAGTTCAATAAAAACACAGCCAGAGGAGGTGCTGCACACCTTCTACAGTAATGGGTAGTACTAAGCATTTATCAGTATTCCATATTTAAATCATGTTAAGAAACTGTTGCCTCAAGAAAGTCTCCAGTAACATATCACCTCTACACAATGCAAGTTTTATTGCAACCAGACTTGAAAAACCAAATTAATATCATATTGGCAAAGTGAAATTAAACTATTCCTAGTTTTCAAAAGCTTGGTGTTGCAATTTAATTTATCCCTATGCAGCTTTTCTGCATAGCTCCCTTGGTTTTTGTGAAAAACAGTACATACATTATACAAAATTCTGTCCTTACAATGCAGGGAGAGGAGGGCTTTTACAGAAAATAAAGTATTGCTTACTGGATTGCTTTGCTCATGCAGTGTTTCTTCCAGTTCAGGCTCTGCATCAAGGCTTACAGTTTCAATGCACTCAGTGGGCATGTCTTCAGTTCTCTCTTCAGTGGAAGGCAGGCTGGCAGGTAGGCTTTCGAGTTTTTCAGTCAAAGTGTTTTCATTAATGAGTACGTCTCTTTCCTCTCTATTACTGACATTTTGAGTGACCTGTCCAGGTTGATCTTGTGAAGACTCATGCAACATCTCGGCTTCTATGAGGTGTGGCACTGATTCATGAGGCAATACCTCATTGCTGGGCATTTCCATTATTTCAGGTTTTTCTTCAGATGGGGTGCCATCAGATATGTCTTCAGACATTTTCAGTTCTGAATATAGAAAGTAAAGTCTTTTAGATACCATAAACATTTGAATGTTTATAATAAAATACACAGTGTTTACCATATGCTACAGCTGAAAAACAATACAGCCTTGATGTAAGACCTCCTAAAGCATGGAGCTCTGTGGCACATGCATCACGCTGGCACTGGTATCAGGATAATACTGTAAATACTTCACTCACTCTGCAGGATCTCACTCAAATATGAAGAACAGCAATAATGTTTTCCAAAATATGGTTTAGTGAGGGTGAAAGGATATTAATTGTCTGGAGAAGTCAAATCTAACAGTTTCCACATGGTTAATTTCTATATTCACTATCAGGTGTGTATGAAAGACCACTGCAGAACAAAATAATCTGAGCTGCAATAGCCAAGCAGCTCTTGCTCTCCCTTTCATCACTGCGACATATGCAGGTCCCTACAGCCTGCTGACTGATAGAGGGGAGGATAACTGTCTGTAACTAAAACTGTGGTGATATTCTTGAGAAGGGGCATAATCTGTGAACATGACAGGCTGTGGGCCCTAGAGCCATTTCATAAACACAGCCGTAGCATAGTCATTGCTCACACTGTTTCTGTATCACTTGTCCCAAAGTCTTGCTCTTTGGGGAGTGCAACACTTCTCACCATCTCCAAAAATTCCAGGTGTGTGATTGAACTTCAATTCTGAAGCCAAGATAAGCTTGTATGAGGTAGTTATAGATTTGTTCGGGTTTTGTACAGTTTTCTCTTATTTACTCCTTATCTTCCAATGCAATTTTGGAGGTATTTTCCACCATTGTGCAGTCAGGTTGACGACACTGATGGGCAAAGGTAAAGCCATAGAATAAGATCTGCAGCTGATTAAGGAGTGGCACTGCTAGGGTCCAAAAGGACTGCTGGTCTGTGATTACTAATGCTTATTTGTTGGTAACAACAGTATACTTGGCACTCAGAAGAAAATCCTTGACAGAGAGCTTGCAAAATGTTGAGGTGCATGGCATAAAAAGACTTGTACAGTCCTCTCTGTAGATGCTGCCTTTTCATTGACTCTCATATTAATAAAATCTGGCTCAAAGATTTGCATTTGTCAGGAAGAATGGAAGTTCTATGAGAGACTGAAGAACAGAAGGAAAAAAAGGCAAAAAGCAAAACATAACTGGGATTTAGGAGAAATTTGCCTGAGAAGCATGTATTTAGATGAGTATATTTTATTAAAAGTCCACAGAACTGCATATAGCTATAGCTTTAGTAGCCTGTTTATCTAATGTGAAAGTACATCACTTGTTTAAACAGTTCCACGAGTAGCACCTTGGATCAGTGAACAAGAAACATAAGTAAAAAAGTAAGCACTTGCTACCACTTTTACTACTTCAGCTTACACTGTACCTTAACTATCTTCAAAAAACATGAATTCTCAAGTCAGAATCTTTGCATTTGACAGCCTTCCATTAAAAGTACAGCAAATATTATGAAATGCTTTATTGCAGGGAAGTATTGTTATGGTTTTAACATTATTCACTGTGTGATGGGCAGCATCACCTAAGGAAAATTTTTGTATTTGTAAACCAAATTCCATCATGAGATATGAGGATCCTCTATTAAAGCCGGTAAAACGTTTACACACACACTTCATAATTTTGAATGGGCATTAGCTCTGAGCAAGCCTAGCACTTTTTAAAGGATCAGATAGACGTGGACATGGATTTTTGCAGTACTGGGTCAGTCGCCTGCTGAACCTTCCTTCCAGGAGCACGGCACTTAACAACGAATTACCGCGTCTGTCAGAACTCACGAGCCGTGCTGCACCCGGGGTCAGCGTCATTCAACCTCTCATCCGTGAGACCGTCCTGATTCACATCAACTCGGACAGCTCCGCCCAAAGGGAATTACTCTACCAGGAGTTCGTGAGGGAGATGCTAAGGCCAGCCCGGCCCGGCGGCAGGGGAGTGCCCGGCCCGCACCGACCAGCCGCGCTGAGGGGGCCGGCGGTGACGGCACCTGCTGAGCGTCCGTCCGAGGAGTTTCATCTCTCCTAGAAAGCAAAGCCCAGCCGCCGCCGGGCGCCTTCGGGCACGAATCACCGCCCCCGAGCAGCGGGGAGGAATAACATTTTTGGCGACGGCACCTTGCTGCGTCTCGCTCGACGCCCACTGTCGCTCCTCCTCCGCGGGACGCTGCGGGCACGGCGAGCGCGGGCGAACCTGCCAGGCGAACGTGCCCGGCGCCCGCCGCCGGCAGCTGCCCCTGCCCCGCTGCCCTCTGCCCGCTGCCCCAGGCGGGGCAGGAGCAGCCGGGGCGCCGCTCCCGCAAGCCCGCAGCGGCCACAACTTCCCGCTTCTCCTTTTCTTTTTCCCCTTTCGAATTTCCCCTCTGGGACAGAGCTGTGTGGCGCAGCCGGTGTCAAAAGCGGCAGAAAATACAGAAATCGCCGTGCTCCTTACCGCTCAGCAGTGCCCCGACCGGCGCGCCCCCGGCTCCTTCCCTTCCCCGCCCCGCCACGTCGGCAGCAGCGGGGGGAGGAGGCAGAGCGGGCCAGGCAGCCCGGGCCGGCCCCAGGGAGGAGGGAGGGCTGGCTTTTGTCCCTCGCTCTCCTTCCGGCGGTGTGAGGCGGCCGCTTGTAGCAGAGGGGCAGCGCCGCGCCGCTGCCGAGCCGTCCTCGGGCCGCCGGCGCCCCGGCCGCCATGCCCACCCCTCAGGGCGCCCGGCGGGACCCCGCTGGGAGCGTCGGGCGGGGCTGCAGCAGCGCTTCCCTCAGGGCCGGCGGTACCTGCGCGTCCGCGCTGAGGCGGAAAAGGGGTGAATTTCGTAGACTCACAGAATACGCTGAGTTGGAAGGGAGCTATCAGGATCAACGAGTCCAACTTCTGGCCCTGTGCAGGACACGCCAAGAATCACACCACGTGCCTGAGAGCGTTGTCTCCGAACGCTTCCGGGACTCGGACAAGCTTGGTGCTGTGGCTACTTCACTGGGAAGCCGGTTCAGTGCTCCACCATCCTCTGAGAGAAAAAGTCCAAATCAATCTAGTTGCTGAGCTGGCATAAAAATTTATTATTTTCTTTTTAGAAAGTCTAATCCTTCCTCAGAGTGAGCACTTACTGACCCGTGGGGTTGCGGAATTAAACCGAGATCGAGCTTTTCAGATACCGCTTGGCACCTCCAAGTTTTCGCTGTGTTTACAGGAAATGGGCCTGACAGAAGCCGGCGGTGCGTGCACTCATTTCCAGTCAGTCGGTGAAACACTTGGTTGAGCAGAGAGTTTCAGGCTTTTCCCAACAGCCTGTGGTTCTTTTTCTGTGTAATTCCGCATACCCATTCCTCTTTTTGCCACCTCATTTTAAGGCGAGGCATGCCCTTTACAGTGATGAAAGACAATTCCACGGTTCATCATAGCATCATTTCTATCACTAGTCTGCCAACGAGAGAAGTTTTGACACAGGAGTCAAACCAGCACATTGTGAGCCCCTGGGGAGAGCTACTCCAAGAGGTCACAAAACAAAGCCGCAGTTCTCAGAAGTGTTTCACAAATACCGACTGTGCTATGTGACTTAGATATTTACCAGGCATAAGTCTCTGAAGTTTCTCATTAAGGTAGTTGGTCACATACCAAATGTTTGTAGCCTTACATAATAAGTTTCTTTTGAAGGTCTTTCAGTGTGAATTTAAGTGTCAGGGAATGCTGCGTAATTTATTAATGTTAGATATATTTATTGAAAATGAAATCTAGAGTGGCCCTAGGGATTTCCCTCTGCTTTTCAGTGAAGCTTGTGGAAGAAAGAGTAAGAGCAGTATCTTAGGAGGAATCATGGTAGCTGGAGATTGTTTAACCCGTGACAAAGAATAATTTTGACTGTAACATGGATCTTGCACTGTCAGTTTTGCAGATTCTTTATATAACCATGCATGTTATAGAATGGCAAGACATTATTAATGCAAGACATTGTTAATCACTGTTTTAACACAAAGTTATCACCTAAGGATGAAATTAACATTATATGTATATGAATGTGGATGTCTGTCTGTTTGGATATATGGATGCATACATTTTGTAAGTTCCTAAACTACTTTTTTGAATTTAAGATTTTACATTGAGCATTTTCTAATTTTTTTCTCTTTCAATTTTCAGTAATTGATTTCACTTGTATTGTTTCACTATGGTAATATTGCAAATTATTTTGGAATAAATATGTATTAGAGATTGAACACCTCCACTCATCTCAGATTTCACTGATGTTTGTTATTACTATGTCATCATCTTTCTAATGGGTTTCAGAAAAGATACTTGCCTTTTAATAAATAAATAAATAAAAATAAAGATGAAAAGACATTTGGTTACTTTTAACAGAATATGGAAGTATGCATGGCATTCATGGACTGTATTAATCTACTTCCAGTGATTGCACTGATAAATCTGAGTGGTAAATCTGAAGGGTTAATGGCATGCGATTAATAGTAATATGCTTATTTTGCTGTTTAACGTATTGTTCATCTGTCTTTATAGTATGTAGGCATACAAACAATGCCAGTGGCCGCTCATACTGTCACCGAATTGAAGAGATCCTCTGGAATAAGAGTCTCTACCTTACAGCAGTTAATACACAGTACCAGTTGTACGTCTGGTTCTGTATTCAGCAGAGTAATATGTAGGCTATGTTCAAGCAGTTCAGCTGTTACTTTACAAAACAGGAGTATTTGGTAGAAGCAAGGTATTAAGATGACCTTAGGATTTTATCTCATCCTAAGGATGGATAGCAAAATCTTTCCAGCTAAGAGCATGCAGTTGGAGAGGTTTGTATGTAACATCATTATAGGGTGTCATTTGGAAATCAGCTGTGAATAGTCTTGTCTGAATTGACAGAAATGGAGGATGAATCATAAAATCATAGAGTACTACTATAAAACACATCAGCATTATAGCAGAGATTTTTCCATATTCTGTTGCTTACTACCTGCCCTTTGAACTTAATTTTTGGATGACCTCTTTTCACTTGAGGCTGAGAAATTAAATATAATCTACAGAATAAGCCTCAAAGTGAAAGTAATTTTTTTTAGATTGTTTCCTCTGCTTCCTGAATCATTGAAACATTAAAACATGAATGTGTTATGATATGCTAACCCAGAAAGGTAGGTTATAGTGTGGCAATTCTGTGTTTAGATCTCAGCTGTGGTGGAATTTCTGACCAACATTATACAGAAATAGACAGACTAGTTTATGTCTTTGCCAGGACAATAACCGTGTTTGAGCATTCAGTACCACAGTCACTGCTCTAAGTTTAAAAAACAACAAACCAAACCCCACTCAATGTTTCCATGTTCACTGTTTAACCTAATCACAACACTGCTGGAGCAGGAGAGGGATTATTATTCCATTCCCATTAAATGGAAATTAAACTAAGACAAATGGTACTTTTATAAACCAACCTTGATAAGAGCCTGACAACTAAATTGGTATAGCAAATAATAGAATAGTGGGGATATTACAGTAATGTTGTATGTGAAAAATACATCTGGAGAAAAACAAATGCTATTTCACAAGCTGTCAGTAGATGGCACAAACATGTATATAAAAATGTGGGCGTTCCTAAATATTGTCATTCAGTGGGATAGAGTTACGGGAAGTTTTCTTTTTGTGTTTACCTGAGAACATTTTCTGCATTTTTGGACCGCAGGGATTTCTGGTGAGAAAGTTTTAATTTTGTTGACTTTATGCTGTTGCTAGTTTGCTGGAATTGTTTTATATTCTGTATCTTATTTGAAAATGAGCCTTGTTTTCCATAGCAAGTGTACGATGTTCTTTCAAGCACATGGGTATGCAGTGATGGTAAAGTTGCTTATGTTTGGAATATTTATCCAAAGAAACTGTCCAAGTAGCAGTCTCTTTTTATTAGCACTACACCCATAGTTAAGGAGGGGCAGAGTGATGGCAATAGTTTTTCTACAGTTCAGGAATGGATCTAACTTGATCATGTGTTTCATTCTTGTGAAGGGTGCGTTTGTAACGTTAGAGTTTTTTGCTATGCTGGTAACTTACAAAGTGCATGCCTTAATACTGAACTGTCTTAGCTAAATATATTCTGTACTTTTCTTATATGGAAGTTTAGTCAGTTTATACCAATTTTATATTGGAAAAACTCTTAAAACCTAATTTTTTATCTCTCCCCTCACTCTTTAACAACAGGACACTTTTTTGCTATGCTCTTGGCTTGCCTACCCTCCTGGATTGCTTTTCTTGATTAAGCTTTTTTTATCAAGTTTGAAGACATAAGGATACTTCTGAATTAAAAGTGATATGACTATAAAGGATAGTTTCTACAGTATTAGCCCCCAAATCACAGGTTATATGTTATAAAAGTTTTCACTCGTGTTGCTTTATAGGATATGCTAAAGAAAGTTTGCAGGTACTCATAAATAATTTGACTGAATGCTAGGATATATGAATGAGAGAGAAAATAAAACATATGCAGAAGAATCATATCCTTTTTTCATCTAGTCCATGAATATTGCTGAAATTTTATCCGAAGAAGGAATAGTGATTTAAAGATAGGGTTTTTTTCCAGATTTCTCTTGAAGCTATGTATTTTGTTTAATTATAAACACATTAGTAGAGTTGGCCAAACAATCAGAAGAACGGGACTGAAGATGCCCAAATGCCTTTTGAGAGCAGTGATGCATATAATTTTTCCAAATGAGAATTTGGAAAATGGCTGGAAAAGTTTTGCCATATTACCCCACTATTTCTAGATGATTTCCAGTCTTACTTTCATGCATTCTTTACAAAAGAACTCAGTCGACCTTTTTTTTTTTTTTTTTTTTCCATTATTAGTTTATGTGGAACAGGTATTTTGCCCCAGTCATTCTGAGAAAGCTTGTGGAATGGTTAATGGTGCAGTGAATGTACTCCTTGAAGTTGTAAATCAGTCCATCAGGTGCTATCTACTGTCTCATTGTAGAGTTATTAGAAATATAATCTCACAATTTAGCCCCTTCCATATCAGGGGAAAGTTGAAGGCCAGTGCAGTCATTAATAAGTACTAAGGGAAGATTTAGGCAACACTATGATTTAAAATTAATGGAAGGGAAGGGGAAAGAAGAGGAAATAAAAATATATTAGAAATCTGGAAAACAACTTTAAATAAGATTTACACATGTAAAAGTGCTGGCCATGTTCTTACCAGTTCCTCTTTTAGAGGGACGTTCTAATGGATTTATGCAATACCTAAAAGGGGATTTCAGACAGTATTCTCAATGGCTGACCTAAATAAAGGGAGGGTGGCTACCCTAAACTCCTACATTTAGAAAGAAAGAGTGACTTCTAATAGGGAAAACCAAAGCAAAGACACAGTTACGATTTTTTTCCTCTAAAGTCTGTTTAAGTAAACCTCTCTTTCACAACAGAGATGTTTGAGGTCAGTATCCTTAGATCAGGGCTGGATTTTGTGTAAGAGGTTCTACAACTGATATATTTTTGTGTAGCCTGCAAATATTCCCTGTGTGTGTCTGGTGTTCTCTGTGTATGTCTGTGACAAACCAGACGTGAGCACCTCACTTTCAGTCTCAATTCAGGAAATGCTCAAGCTCAAACAAGATGTGAACTCCTCTGTGGACTTTCCCAAGGCATAAACACAGATAATTTGCCCCAGTTTCCTCAGTTAAATGAAGCACTGATGATCCAATCTCAGCTATCTAAAGACATTCAACTTTTGTTTGAGGCTCTTGAACCTCCATCCTATGTTTCTGTCCAAGTGTTACTGTCAAAAGTCTGTTTATAAATAATGTCTCTGACTCCAGTTCCCATCTCTTAAGAGAGACTCTGAGGAGAGGATGTCTGTGCTGACCCCAATTATTGTACTTTCTAATCAAAGTGTATTACACAGTTTAGGAAGCCTTCATAATACACTGTATCATAGCAGTAATTCTGTAAGTAAGCAGCAAATTTTAGACACCTATGAAATCAGATATGTTTTGTAAAAAACTGACTCATTATTTGTTAAATACACCATATTTGCCAAATAAAAATTTCAGTGGTGTTCTGTTAATAAAGAATGTCTCTCCTCAATTATTTTAGAAAATCATTGCTTTTTGAATCAGAGAAATGAGAAATGGGAACCTTAAAAAAATCTCTGATGGTTCCTGCACAGCTACTTAAAAATACAATCTGGTTTTTGCTTGTGTTTCTTTGTTTTCCAGCAGGATTAGAACAAAGATGGACAGTTAAGAAAAGTATTGAGCATCTCCAAGGAAACGGAAAACAATATGACACAAAATATGAGCTTTCTCAGAAACTTTTTTCTTTACAAGTGTCTGTTTGCATTAACTTTTTGGAACCATGTCAGCCTGTCTGTGGAAGATGAACTCTTTACATCTGTCTCTAACAATTTTTCAGAAGTTGGTTCTAACCAAAAAATCAAGAGTCTGCCACTCCTGTATCAGTCCAAAGATAATTTTGATTGGGTTGTGATACAAAATACTACAGAAAGCCTGTCATTGTCAGAAATCACAAATGACAATGTAAAAAAATTGGTAGCTTTATTATCTAATTTTAGACAAGGATCCAGGTTACAAAATCTGACACTGACAAATGTTTCTGTGGATTGGGATGCTCTTATGGAAATATTTCAGACTGTATGGCACTCATCCATTGAATACTTCAATATTAGCAATGTAACACAACTGTCAGACATCGAACATTATGACTTTGACTATTCGGGTACCTCCATGAAAGCATTGACAATGAAGAAAATTCAAGTCACGGACCTGTACTTCATACAGGATTACCTATACAGAATATTTGCAGACATGAATATTGCAGACATGACAATTGCTAATTCAGAGATGATTCATATGCTTTGTCCTTCATCTAAGAGTCCCTTTAGATACCTAAATTTTTTAAAGAATGATTTAACAGATTTTCTTTTTCAAAAATGTGACAACCTACTTCAGCTGGAGACATTAATCTTGCAGAAGAATAAATTTGAGAGCCTTCGCAAGGCAAGCTTCATGACCAGCCTTATGAAGTCACTGAAATACCTGGACATGAGCAACAACCTGCTGCGCCACGATGGGGCTGACGTGCAATGCCAGTGGGCCGAGTCTCTGTCAGAGTTGGACCTGTCCTCCAATCAGCTGGCGGATGCTGTGTTTGAGTGCTTGCCAGTCAACGTCAGAAAACTCAGCCTGCAAAACAATCAGATCAGCCGTGTCCCCAGGGGCATGGCGGAGCTGAAATCCTTGGAAGAGCTGAACCTGGCATCGAACAGGCTGGCTGACCTGCCGGGGTGCAGTGGCTTTAGATCCCTGCAGTCCCTGAACATAGAGATGAATTCGATCCTCACCCCATCTGCTGACTTCTTCCAGAGCTGCCCAAGGGTCAGGGAGCTGCAGGCCGGGCACAACCCGTTCAAGTGTTCCTGTGAACTGCAAGCCTTTATCGGCCTGGAGAGGCGGTCAGGGGGGAAGCTGTTTGGCTGGCCGGCGGCGTACGTGTGCGAGTACCCGGAAGGCTTGCGAGGAACGGAGCTCAAGGACTTCCACCTGAGCCAACTGGCTTGCAACACGACGCTGCTGCTCGTGACAGCTCTGCTGCTGACGCTGGTGCTGGTGGCTGCGGTTGCCTTTCTGTGCATCTACCTGGATGTGCCGTGGTACGTGCGCATGACGTGGCAGTGGACGCAGACGAAGCGCAGAGCTTGGCACAACCCCCCCGGAGATCAGGGGCCCTTTCTGCAATTTCACGCCTTCATTTCCTACAGCGAGCGCGATTCGCTGTGGGTGAAGAACGAGCTGATCCCCAACCTGGAGAAGGGGGAGGGCTGCGTGCAACTGTGCCAGCACGAGAGAAACTTTATCCCCGGCAAGAGCATTGTGGAGAACATCATTAACTGCATTGAGAAGAGCTACAAGTCGATCTTTGTGTTGTCTCCCAACTTTGTGCAGAGTGAGTGGTGTCACTATGAGCTGTACTTTGCCCATCACAAGTTATTCAGTGAGACTTCCAACAGCTTAATCCTCATTTTACTGGAGCCAATCCCTCCGTACCTTATCCCTGCCAGGTATCACAAGCTGAAAGCTCTCATGGCAAAGCGCACCTACCTGGAGTGGCCGAAGGAGAGGAGCAAGCGTGCCCTATTCTGGGCTAATCTGAGGGCAGCCATTAGCGTTAACCTGCCAAAAGCTGATGAAAACTGGTGTGAGGAAACAGATTAAGAATCTTTCTAATGAAGTTTCATCTGATTTTTCCTTTATGAAACAATAAATATGATTTCCATAAATGTGTTTAATTTTTTGTTACACAATCTTGTTTCTAACTAGTTGTTTGTGTTGCCTCCTAACTGTAGTCAAAATTCAATTCACCTTATTGCAAATTTCTTGAGGTAGCAAATTGCAAATGAATTTGAATGTGGATTTTGAAATACAACTTGAAAAATTGTTGTGAGTTTTTCTCAGCAGAATAAAATCTGGAGCAGTTGGTATAGTCATGTGGAAGAATGCTTCAGCTGATGGATAGTTTGCAGAGCTGCTTTAATCACAAAATTTAGATAGTTTTGTCAAAGGAGATATTTTGCTAAAATTGGTTCATGTGAAAGAAAATTAAGGATCCTGAGAAGATGCCTGAAGTCCAGAGCTCAAAATGGTTGCCAAATAGTCTTTGCTCAGATTCGGTGAAGATTAAAAGGATAGAATATCCTTATCTACATCCAGATATCCAGATATAGAAATTTGTGAACTTTCAACTTGCCAAAAATAAGGATTGAGCGAGGAAGAAAAGTTTGGGTTTTTTTCTTAAGGAAAAAAAAAAAAAACAAAAACCAAAAAATGTGAGGTACTTCACTTTTTAGCTTGGCATTGCAGCAAGGGAGAAGCAGTGAATTGACAGAGCTCTAATACCCATAGAGTCCTGGTACCATTTTGATTCTGAGAGATACCTTGACCAGAGAGGGTGGGAGGGCGTCTGCAGTAACAGAACTGTCTTCATCATATTGTCTGTGTTTTGAGAAACTCCTGACATCTCTAAATCATGCATTTTTTCCCCCCTAGCTTTCTACTTTTTGTCTTCTCATCCATGTATCTCCCTTTCTGCTTATTATTAAAAGAATCTGTCCTTTTCAGCGGAAACAATATCTCTTGTAACACAGCTATGACTTGTGATCAGAAAGTTGATAACCAGTCAGCCTGAAAAAATTTCCCAGGTCTTGAGACAGCAGGTAAGACTTTATTCACTGAGTAAGAAAAACAAACTACATTTACAATATTTGCTTTCCTTTAGGAAATATAGCAGGCTCCTCTGTCTGTACTTACACTGTTTTAGCTTCAGGAAAGCATGGCTGGGCTCAGGCAAACATTCACAACTGCTAAAGATTATGGCAGCAAACTTCCTCTTTGCCCCAACAAAGGAAGATTGTTTGAAATATCAGAGCTAGATGACTATCAAGCAGGAAGTTTCCCTTCAAAAATGTGTTTCAACATGGATGTGAGAGAAGAAGGGATGTTATGATGAAATCCTCATGTTGTATAGCAAGTTTATGTTTTATCTTAGTCTTCCATTATTAGCAAAAGGTTTTAATTTTGATGCTTCTTTTTGCCTGAGGTCTAAGTAGGCTGAGATTTCTTGACCTGAAACCTTGAACTGTGAGTGATTGTTTATGACCCGTAGAAGAAAGGTCAAATTTAACACCTTTAGCTCTCTCATCCCACTTAGCCTCAAAATTAATATAACACACCTCTTACCAAATTGCAGACATTTCATTCAGAACTGTGGAAATAAATGTTTTCTCCGCTTCCTCCTTCCCCTCCAACTGCTGCTTCAGTGTGTGACTCATTTAACCCTTAGAAAACGGAAGATGACAGACAGCTTGTTTTGCCTATCCCTTTCTCACAACCGGGGACAGCTGGATTATGTGGTGCCTTGCTTGAATTTTTTCTTCAAAAGAATCAGAGTTTTAGGCCAGTAACCCTTGAAACCTCTGCAATACAATTAACATCCCCTTGTTGTGTGTAACCTTAAGAACTCATCTGGCTTCTTCTGTTGGCTGGAAGACAGAGAAACCCTCCGAAAGTCAGAGAAGAGGAAGTCAAGAAACCTTCCTGTTACTCATGTGGGAGCCATAGTCATTACCAGAAATTAAGGAGTGGGACGTTTTAGCAAGGCAAGCAAGGTTTGTTTGCCACTTTGGAAAGAACTTGGCGCTATGTGACCTCAGGGAAAGTAGCTGATGTTTTGATAAGCAGAAGTGTGTAATTACAATTCTCTGGTATTACAGGTTTCTGGATTCCAAAACCCTTGAGTGGAGAAATTGGAAAGGGTGGCTTTTAATGAGCATGGGCATCAATTAAAATTTGTACTTTGGAACCAGAAGCCCACATACTATTATTGTCTTTTTTCCCCACAGAAGGCCACATACTATTATTTTTTTTTCATATGTGCCAAACAATTGATAGAACAGCTAAAAGCTAAACATGCAACTAATTATTAGAGCTAGTTTCTCTTATTCCACAAGAGAGAATGAGTTTCTCAAGTTTTATTAGACTATTTCAAACAATTATCTTAGCCTCTGTCATACTCTCAACCCTTTCTATAAAACCAGCTTTAATCCATGGAGAAAATTTCCATGTTCATGGGGCCATGTGTAGTCTCACAGCACATGAGCCAGTTTAGCTGCACATTTTGGAAAGGGACTAACCTTTTCTGTGGAGGCTGGTGATGTGTGCCTGCATTTGGTACTGCACTGAAATGTCTAACTGCTGCTGCACTCCAGTTATCAGGAAAAGGGAGTGTGTAAATGTGTTCTGATATTGTGTCAGATACTGTATCAGAGCAGATTCCTGGCATTTGACTAGTCATCTTGGTGACTAGCAGGAATGTTATTTTTACATACAGAAAAATATCAACATACAAAACTGATAACATGGGAGTTAAACACCCTCCAAAACCTAAAAAATGTGCAGAATGAGATGAAAGTGTGAAAGTGTAAATGTTTTAATGTATATTTAAGTAGTGTGTAGTATAAAGGAAACTGAACTATGGCAAACAGGGACACTTGATACAATGTGGGTTGCCCTGCTGAGAGCTCAGCTCTTCTTTAGCTTTAGAAATGTTGCAGAACGTCTTCACTGAAGTTCAGCTGCAGAGAGTTAGAGGAAGGAAAGGTGCTCAAGGAAAAATAATGGGACCCTGTGGGAGATTCTGTTGAGGGGAAGGTTCAAAATCTCTGTGAAACCCATGTTTTTACTTAGGGCTGTTTTTTCTTTTGGAAATATTTGCTGAGATTGACTATAATGCTCATTTGTAGTTACTGTTTTGTCAAGAGAAAGCAGTATTTATAAAGAATAAGTGAGAAAATCGTCTTCTGCAAGGTGGCTCTGAGTTACCAATTTGATTTCCACAGCTTTGATCCTTGTTTCTATTTATACCAAAGTAAAATAGGCTTGAGCATAAATGTGATACAGTCTCTGCTCAGTTTGACTTGTGGTGACATTTAGCCTTTGTTTCACCTACTTGACGTACAGGTAACAATGACAATTACAGTTAAACATAAAGTCCTTGATGTGACCAAACAGCAGCTTTGCAAACCTTAAATTATTGTATTAACTTTTCATGAGTGTTTTGATGAGTTCATCTGCTGTGACTGTGCTTTAACCCCATGTCTTGCACATGTAAGTTCTTGTCAGAGAGATTCTTCACACTTTTGGCATGGTGCTGGTCCTGAATAGCTTTTCATACCCGGCCAAGGGTAGCTGTGGTCCCTCTCTGGGTAAGTAATCATGACATACAGGCAGAAGTGTGAAATGTTTTTTTGTGAACATTGATAAAACAAACTGCAAAACTCCCCAGCAGGGTAAAATTCAGAACAAGGAACAAGTTATCTGCATGAACATATGTGAGCTGACTATGAAAGAGATGGTATGTAGCTGGTACATTTCAAGATGCATGAACAGAAATACATGGCTTTTAGTTTTTGTCTGTCATGAAAAAATGACTGAGTCAGTAAACTGAAACCAGCCCCAAACAAAATTTTGTTGAATTGGTTAGTAAAAATAAATTATGCACAGTTCCTAATTGTTTAACAGAGGTATTTAGGAGTATCAGTTTTATTTTAACTACTTGCACATTTTTCTTTATGGCAAACTGTTTATTTGAATGTATTTTAAAGCCTCAAAAGAAAGGTGGTAAGAAAATGAAACTTTCTACAACTAGAAGGTGGTTTTAATAGCTGTGTGTGCACTAGAGTCAGTTCTGATGAAAGCTGATGATGCATTTGATTTTATCCATGCAGCAAAGCTTTTTCTATGAATTATATTCGAAGTAAAGCTGCCCCACTGTTTTGCCTAATTGTGATATCATTGTTCTGTCAGCAAGTGCCTTACTCTATTCAGTATCATGGAGTAATGCCTAGCAATAGGAGCATCTCTTTTAACTTGAAGTCTAGATAATATCAGCTGGCAAACACCCTTGCTGCTTATTGGGAAACATTCATGATCCCTTGATTGACTCCCAGATGTTGATTTTCTCCCAGGCTCATGTCCCTGTTCACAATGCTAACTGAAAGGCTGCTTTCTTGGGTTTCTTCAGCCCCCGATTGCCATATATTGTCGTATTCTTTATGGCTTCATTGCAGCTGTCTTGTCATAGGGAATATTCTCTGTTAATTTTTATAATTTTTTGAAGGAAGCCACAATGTGAGGTATCCTCGATAACCATTCTAGTGTAAAGATAATTGGCCTGTAAAGGTTTTTAACTCTGCTGGTTTGCCCCATTACTAGCTTTTGAGAGATAAACTTCTGTCATCTGTCAGCGTGCTACATTAATTACTCTCCTTGATGAGCAAAAAATTTTGGTAGGGTAGAGCTCTGCAAGAGATCTTGATATGAGCAAAAGTTGGCAGTGAGAGTTCTGCTTCCTCTTTTCTGTGTGTGCAAAGAGGAGATGCAGTTGACAGATTTCTAGAACATCTGTGTAACACCAGAAGAAGACTTGAAATTAGAAATGCAGAATTATTTGAACAGTCTTGCCAAGGGAAATATTCTATGCAACAGATATACAACAGATAGGTTTATTTCCTCCTAAACAGGATGGTTATGTAAATATTACAGAAGTAAGAGTATTTTTAGTCTGAACTGTTAAAAGTTTCCTTTCATTGTGCTCTTAATACCCACATTGTAAGGAAGTTTCATTAATTCTTAGAATTGTATAGCCTGTTTAAAAAAGCCTTGAGTTTTTTTGCTTCCTGAGGTAGGTAATTATTGAGGAATTAGCATCTCATGTGAGATTCCCTACCTTGAAGATTACATATGTTGGAAATTCTATTTTGAGGATGCTAACCAGATATGCAAAGGACTTTTGCTGGTTCTTCAACTTGGAGATGAATTCCATGCACCGAAGGTGGGTTTTATTTGTTTCATTATTTATAATGATTTTCTCTTTTATATATATATATCTTGGACTTCATCAAATCTCAGGTGCTGGTGTTTCTTTGCTGTTGGAAGATACTCTTGTATGTTGAAGTTTCAGTGAAAACACTCATCTGAATTTCAACAAAGAGGAAAGGGAGAAAAATCATTTGGTATGGCAGTTTTAATTTGCAACCAACTCTAATTTAATACCATTCTAAAGTAGCGTTGGAGGGGTAACCCTTGATCCTTACTATTTTAAGACTATTTTTCTAAACGTATTTGCTTTACTCTTTGATTGTGGCACTCTGCAGGCCCATAAAGTGTGGCGTGTCCCTTGTTGCAGTGTCTAGCATAGCATGTACAGTAAATTAAAACTCATCTGGTGCTGGAACATGGACAGAGAATGTATTTCTGGTTTTTCTCCTTTCGGAACATTTCTTGCTTTATTACTGACATCCCTTTTGCCCAGGAGGAAGTTCTAGATCAAAGTTTATTTGATTCAAGAGTTAGATTGTTTATCAGTGTGGACTCTGAAGCCAACTGCACTTTGAAGGAACTGGGTCAGATTTCCTTGTCTTGTTTTGTCTTGCAGTTGATACTGTACTTTGGCCAACCATCCCAGCTTCATTTCTTTTGTGTTCTCAGATACCTTAGCAAAACTTCCTGAAGGTGTAATTTGACCTCTCTATTGGATTCAATAGAGGTAGAAATACTTAAGTGATTTATTCTTTTATTGCTTTTGGTGATGTTAATTGCATATATTTTTGCTTTACTCAATTAAGAAAAAACTTGATTAAGCCTGATAGGAAACTTGGATGGAAAGGGTTGAGTTTTGTTATCAGTTAGTCAAATTATTAGGGACTAACACACATTATAACCTAGAACTGAAAAAAATAGGTTTTTGGTTTTTATTTAACGAAGTTTACACAGGTGCAGAATTTTAAAACTTTGGGGTTTTAGAACTTTTTAACAGAAAAAATCATAAAATAAAACTGGGGACATTTGTCTCCTGAAACTGGTCATGAGTGGTTTATGCTTCATATTGACTGTATGTTTTGTTTAATGCTTGACAACAAGAGAGTAATGCCCAGGTCATGTTTTTTCAGAAAAGGATTGATGCCTCTCTGAGTCCATGGAGGCTATTGATAGGCATGACCAGCTTTAATTTAGCTGGATCCTATCTGCAAAATCCTTTCCTCCTTGGGTTTTTGATACTTAGAACTAGATTCATCACCCCTCACTATTTTTAGAGAGGTTCTTTGTCAAGTTCCAATTGTAGAAAAATATTGGAAATTTCACAGGACACCTAGGAAATTATGCAGTCTTTGGTAACATCTAGTGTTTTCTTTCAGATTTTGGGTATCTCTGCTTCATACATAGTCCAGTCATGGTGTGGTATTACCATTAGTATGCTTTTGGTCAGACTGGTATTACAATATTCATTTGTATGGAGTGTGGAGAGTTGACCCTGCAGGGTGCCCACCCAAGCCATTCTATCACTCCCTTCCTCAACTGGACAGGGAAGAAAATATAAAATGAAAGGCTTGTGAGCCCGATAAGGACAGGAAGAGATCACTCACCCATTACTGTCACAGGCAAAACAGACTCAACCTGGGAAATTAATTTAATTTATTACAATTTCGTCAGAGTAGGATAATAAGAAATAAAACCAAAACCCAAAACACCTTCCTCCCAGACCTCCCTCATTCCCTGGGCTCGGCTTCACTTCTTAATACTCTACCTCCTCTCCCAATGGCGTAGGGGATCAGGGAATGGGGGCTGTGTTATTTCCCACTTCTTCCTCCTCACTCTATTCCTCTGTGCCATCCTGAGGTCCCATCCACTGGAGATAGCTCTCCACAAAGTTCTCCAGTGTGAGTCTGTCCCACTCGCCGCAGTTCAAGAACTCTTCAGCATGGATCCCTTCCAT
>VYZR01111484.1:4382-15925 GCA_013400675.1 Oxylabes madagascariensis
GGGGGGGAGTTAAACAAAAAAATCTTGATTTCCTGGTAGTCTAGTATCCATTCCTGGGCACACAGAGTAGATTTACAGAATAAACTGAAGGCCAGTCAGCTTCACCAATGGAAGTGTCCCATCATCCCAGTGAACATCTGTTACTGAAAACTGCATCCTTCAGAAGGCCACTGCCATCCACCATGGTATGTGCAACATGATATACTGCTTGGGAGTTTTTACTAGATTATGTGGAACTAAGATCTCTGAATCTGCCAATCCCTACATAAAAGCTTCAGTTCTGCAACAAATGCAACAGACCTCTGCAGAATTCCAGACTCCAAGAAGCGACATGTCAGTCAGCTCATTCCAGGACTAGGTTACTCTGACAAACCAGGCACCACACTGCACTTAGTGCCCAGAGCATTGGAATTGAAAAACAGCATTGATGGCAGACATTTGTACTCATGGCTGATTTATTTGGACTAAGCCAACTATGTAACACCCTTTGCTAACTCAGACTTACATCATAGTGACATTTTTTGTAGGTGGTGACCTTGGAGAAGTTCTTTCCAGTCAAATGGATATTGGTACTGCATCATTTCATTGCTAGAACAATTACTGCAGCCAGAATTGACATGCAAGTCACCATCCTGAAATAAAGCCTAAAAACACTCAGCTTCTAAACCCATGACAGATTGTTATCTCCCTTCTGCTCTGAGCCAAATGCTGCCTACCTGTTGTAGGAGAGAACTGCTTGCACAGCACCAAGCCTCACCAGGGGACCAGTTCCTGCCTGTGCTGACTTATAAAAGTGATATTGGGAAAAAAATATGGCCTGAAGGGAGAGGGAATAACCAGAGAGTCAAGGGGAAAAAATCATAAAATAAAAACCCAAGAGAAGTGTTTACAGAACCGAAGCATGCAAACATATAGCAGATCTTGTGGACAGAGAAGACAGAACAAACTGAAAAGTTTCCTGAGCTCATACCTTTATACCGCCGACAGAACCAATGATTAAGGTGAGATATCGGAACAGAGGGAGTATGTGATGATTACACTATCACAAATTACACTACTTCACACCCTAGAACAGTCTCTGGAGCTCAATCAGGAAACAAATTATTGCATCTGAGCAGACTGGAAACTGCTACAACACTCCAAAATACAGCTTCAGGTAAGATTCCAAGAGAACTGCACATCCCTGGAGGCTCTGAAGATGCACAGAACTTTTCTTAAATTACTTACAAACTACTCATCAGAAAAGAAACCTTCAGACAGGACACATTTTCTTGGTAGGCCATCGCTCTGCAAACGAGAAGTGAAGTGAAAGAAATGCAGCATCCTTTAAGGTCATCCCTGCTGTACCTCATGCACTCTGTAGAAGCACAGCTACAAGTCAGCCACATCACCTTACCAGAAGGCAAAATCTTTTCTTTTCCTCCTGAAATCAGAGATCATAAACCTTATGTGAGCTTGTGTTCACAGTATCAGTATCAAACAGACTCGAAAACTTGTCCACTGCAGCAGGTGATAACATGCACAGGCACACTTCCTTTGGCTGTAAACTTCCAGGCACCTGCATTTTCTCAGGTTTCCAAAAGCAATTTCTAGGAGCAGAAAGACAATACTGAATTTTGCTGCTGGCAGGAAAACCAGGTTTGACTTGAAATGTCTGCTTTGACATTAGGTTATGTGCACAGCAGCAGAGCTGATCCTTATGCGGTGATCTATATGCTACTGACAATGCTAGAATAGACAGCTCACATCTCCCCATCTCCAGAACGGCTTTTGTCTCCTTGCCAACTTCCCTGGTTGAGCAGATATGAGTTACTAAGACCTGGACATGGCGGGAAATGGTGCAGAATGCACCAACATATGCACAGAGGAACAAACTCTCTTCCCAACACAACACAAATCGGGTAATGATGGCCCTACCCCACAGGATGTACCAGGAGCTCTTTACACCATTCTAATCTCAAAACCACACTCATTAATTTAAGCAACTACTAGGCTAGCACCCAAAATTGTGCCAACAAATTGATGCCACGGATGGTCATGGAACAGTGCCTGAGCTCATGCTACTGCCACACTTAGGTTTGTTAGTCATCAGTATGTCAGCACAGCTGGCTGACAGACCAGAGGTGACAAAAAGGGCAAGATGCATGCTTCTGCCACCAATGTTAAATGTTATCAGCGACATAAAGGTAGGGTCCTGACAGGTACAGCCACTGTAAGAGACAGACTCCTTAGTAACACAGTGTGAAGCCTGGAGCAGCAGCATGAACACTTACTTCTTCGATAAAAAAAATTCGTAAACAATATGAAAAGAGGATAAAGAAGCAAACAGGATTTGTCATTTACAGGCGGAAAAGACCAGAGGTGTTCAAAGAGGCTTTTAAGGAAAAGCCTCAATGACAAACTGAAGCATTCAAAGCAAGACCTCCTAAATGACACAAAAAGATGAAGTTAAAAGCATGACATAGAGTGAGATCTACATATCCCAGCAAAACATTTAGCACCAAATCCATCTCCATGCATCCTATCAAACAAAACTGTAAGACAACTATAGGTATGTGGCATCTAAGGCAAGGAAGGGCAGTTGTATTATCAACCTCCCAGGTATAGAAATACAGACACCTGAATATGATATGGACAAATCTCTTACAGACAAAACTATTTTTTAAAATAAAGAAATGGTGTATTGAATCGCTACTGAGGTCTAGACATCAAGCGCAACCAGCATTTTCTCTCGCAATCACACTTTAAATTTAAAGCTATGAAAGGTTTTAAAGTTCCAGCTACACAAACTGAGCACAGTGCTAACATCACATAAAATTAAGCCCAAACCCTGAATTTTTTAAAACTGTTAATTATCAGGTTGCTAAAAATATAAATGCTAATAAATGCATGTCCAGCTGTAAAATGAATTTCATACCTGAGATACTCTTAACTAAAACCTAAAGCAAATAAAGAAAAAAATAGCCCTGCATTTAATTTGTTAGAAACTACCGCTTCCTTCTCTGCAAATGCAAGGGGAAGCTTTTGCCTGTGGTATTGCACAGAACGCACACCACTACAGGATGTTCATAGTTTTCTTCCTCTTTTCAGTTAACCACAAAAATCAAGCGCAGTTTTACAGAGAGGAGCTTATTTGAATGCCTTTGTGTATATTTAGTGTCATAAGCCAAGTGATGTTTCTGTTTGCTTTGGCTGACTGAGGGGGAGTAAAGGGAAAAAATGTCTACTTAGAAAGAATGACCACATCTTAGCTGTGCTCAGAGAGAGCTGTCACATGGTCAGAAGAGCAGGAAATAACTTACAGTTCAGTTGAAGCAGGACTAAGCAATTCTGTGGTTTCAAATCTGAGCCTGTAGAGTTGCTGAAGCTGTATCTCCCTGTATACAGTTTCTTAATATAGCAGCTTACAAACTGGAGAGTCCGGTCCTGCCTGGAGAAGCAGCAGGGAAGGGTGGAGCAGGGCAAGAAGCCTGAGGAATATCATACTCCTGTTTTTGTGTGCCCTTCTCATATCCACTCAAAGTTCTCTTCCCTAGAACAACGTTAACAGTAACTTTGGCTGGTGAAGACAATGCAGGTAAGGAATGTGTAATGGCCAGGTCTCGGGCTCATGTGCACTCTGTGTGCGCAGCAGCAAACAGCTGCCTGGCACAGACACTGTCCCCGCTCCTCACGGCTTCCCTCCTGCAGTGCTCTGCTGAGCTGCAGTACATGGCATGTCTGTCCCAGCACTGCCAATGGGCAGGACTACACATCTGGTGAGACAAACCAGATCCTCCTTCGCTCATCCTCGAGAACAAAGCAGCTGAGGAACCATGGAGGGGGAATAAGAGAGTGGAAGGGAGAATGGTGAGGAAGAGAGTCAGTCCTATCTGGAGATCTTTGTGCAGGTTATGGATGCAGGAGCTGAAGGGAGAAAGGAAGACTCTGGAAGCACTTGAGGTGCAGGAGGAAAACAGGAAAGGAGGAAACCCTGTTACTGGGACAGGACAGAAAACTTACCGAAAACATAAAAAGAGCATGTGTGTTAAAAGAGTATAAAGAGAATATGATGAAAGCGGAGACACAAGATTTGGAGGGCAGAGGTCACTATGCAGGATTTCAAGGTACATCAGCAGGATGGGGCTTACAAAAGAAATAGTGGTTAAATTGATTCCTAAAATAGAAATCTTTTTCAAAGTCAATAAATTACTGCTCCTGTTACAAAATGTACTAAGGAGGTTGCAAAAAATCTCTCACTTTTCTTTATCTCCAACACAGAAAAATATTAATACAACAAATTAATTTCTTATCCACAAATCACACACAAGTAAATTGGCTGTCACCTTGAGAGGGCAGAAAACATTTAAAATTTACTGCCAAATTCCCACTTTCAAATATTCTTATTCTTCAGCCTAGACAGCAAGACAAGTACTAGGGCTTATTACTTAAGCTCAGCAAGCGCTGGCTAACTTTTGGGAAAGCCATTATCATCAGTAATACTTAAAGTAAATGCATTTTTTAAAAGGATTTGCAATTTCAGAGGCAAGAGTTATCTTTGCATAATTGAGAGTTCAAATAATGAAAAATAGTTTTCTAAGCTGTTCAAAAAGGCAAAAGTCACACTTTCTTTTGTTAGGCTGGTGTTTCTCAAATTGCAGGCATACTACCTTCACATGCAAAATATGCTTATGTATGGAAGCATTTCTGTGCACACTAAATACATCACACTGATGCTGCATAGTGGCTAATGAACAAGGGGACACAAAGGCAAAATAACACATTTGAATTGAAGGGAAAGGAGATGAATGCAGGGAAATTCTGAATTACACAAAGACCTGCAGGGGAAAATGGTGTGTGAAACTGTCTTACGGAAATGGAAACACTTACAACCTTAGTGTGATCTTTCAGCTTTAAGCTAGACACACTGGAGAACTGAAAAATGTATTAACACTTTCTCAGAAAACCAAAAAAGAAAATGCTGCCTTAAGAGTGAGGATTTTAAGGACAGCTAAATAAGCAGTAGAGGGAAAACAGCCTCACCAAGGTGGGGATGCATGTATGAAAGCAAGTGCTTAAAGTGAGAAGCAATCTGCAAATGCGTAGTGGAGCTCTGCAGCAACAGTTTCCTTGCCAGCAATGATCATCTCCACAGAACATTATGTCTACAGGAATTGAGTAATTCATTTAATGAACTTATTCCAGAATCATATATTCTTAACACAGACATTCTAATTTGAGATGCCTAAAGTGTCATTTACTGCACAAAGAGGTGTCAGAAAAACTGTCTACCTTGAACTCAGAAGTGTCTGAGAAAACACTACTAAATTTTATGAATTAAGCAAGTGAACAGCTTTCTAAGAAAGTGTCCCTATGATTGTTTAAACTGCATCTTTTCTTTTTCTATTTTGACCTTCTAGAACACTGCTCTTGTCATGTGATGGTCACACTTCAGGATCTTCAAATTTAACCACGATTATCCCTGAAGGTAACTGCACACCTAGTGTTCCCATTTTATTGGATATCCAGGCATCAGCAACATGTCTGGAAGCCACAAAAGATAGTGTGGCAGTGTACCCAAGCAAATATGCTGAGAAACTAAACTATCTTGTACAGCATCTGAGTCATGTCCCAGTCGAGTGGGCTGTTTAAAACCACCCATGAAGATACACTTCTAGTTCCACTAAACCCATTCTGCAAGATTTACTGTTACAAGGAAAACAAACTAGCCAATTAAAAAAAAAAAAAAAAAAAAAAAAAAAAAAAAAAAAAAAAAAAAAAAAAAAAAAAAAAAAAAAAAAAAAAAAACAAAAAAACCCCAAAAAACCCTCTGTGCATTACTAACACAATGTCAGCCTTTCTTCAGGAAACTGTATCCAAACCTAATAAGCAATTCTGTCTAGTGCCTGTGACACATTTTCGTTACTTCCTGCATTTTATTATCTAGGTATTAGGTAATGAAACCATAAGTCCCCTGTATACTAAGTTTTACTTCTATATTACAAAGATTCCTCAAGAGACAAGCCTGTGAAACACACTCACTGGAGGACACTATGAATCTTACCACACAGCTTAAAGTCAACAGCAAACTTTCTCAGCAAACTAAGCATTTAGAGCTCCACCAACCCCATCTACTCTGCAGATAGTTCTGCCTCTAAAAGGTCATTGACAGGATGGGGCCTTTTTTCACGTTGGTTAATGAACTAGTACCAAGTTCCTAAGTGGCACCCACTCATCACATACAAACATCTTCAGTGCTTCACTCCACTCATTCCAGCACTAAGCTAGAAGCTGCCAGTGGCAATTGCTGCCACTGCTGGCACCTGCAGCCACTATCAATGAAAGCAGTAGATGAGTTCTTAATGCTGGCACTATTAAAAGTAGAGCAATAAGGGTCATAGACAGTTCTAAAGAAAAAACAGGTGAGTTTTTTCAGGCAGAAGTACCAGAACTCTTTCAAAAAAAGAAATTCAAGATCTAAAACTAGAACATTCCCCATTATCATGCTTTTAACCCGAAACTGCATCGTCCTTATGAGATGGATCTTACACCAGTCACTTGTGACAAATTCAGCTAGTACTAAATCTTTCAGAACCCCAAAAAAAATAACCAGAGAGAAAAATATTCTAGTGATAAAAAATTCAAAACAGTATTTACAAGCAGATAATGCCAAGAAATCACATAAATTTTCCATTAAAGGAAGAACAAAGTAGTCTTTACATTTACAAACTTGCATGAACTAACAAACTCAATCTTTATCTTCTAACAAGAACCTACCTCTTCCTCGGGTGTTCTAAGCAAGGGCTATCTGGACATCTTGGTGAAAAACTTGCAGTCAAAACTTGATTGTTTATCTGAATCCTACATTAAAACTTTGCCCTCTTCCAAATTCCTTAATATGAGTCTTAGCTGTGAAAAACCAGTAAGTTACAACACAACAGCTTGTGACTACAAATTGTTTTCATCCTGATGTGTATATATACCACAGGATTCCAGAGCACTTATCAGGAGCATGAGTGGCATACCTGACCTTCTGATTAACCACAGAGATGCTGAGAGACTTTCAGCACTTGACTGCCTCCAAAACAGATAAAATATATCTACAAAGATGCTCAGAAGAGAATGCAATAATGCTGAAGCCTTAAGAGAGTGAGGTACAGGTTCCAGGTCTATCTTAGCAGATCACCCTTCATTCAGCAAAGCATAATGCTTCACAACAGAGACACAGTGACTCACTCCTCATATCAAGACACAATTTGTCCAGCACATGAGGTACAAGAACGGCCAGGAGAGATGTAACCACCACAGTCACTGGAGCAAAGATAAAAATTTCTGTTAGTTGAGTTTCTATCTTAAAGTTAGTTGAATAGGAAATTTCGATAACTGACAGTGAGGTTTACTGACAAATATGTGATTTTACACCTAGATTTCTATCTTCTACTCCTTAACCATATCCCATACTTTGTGAATTGATGCTTTGTCTCAAATACATACAGCTACGAGATGCAGTACCTTCTATACAGTTCCCAAGCGGTCTCAAACCATTTCTCATCCACGGGTAAATAAGCTAAGGCAGTGAACTACGCGGTAAAGACGTTAATAACAAGCCGTGAGAAAAACGAGCATGAGAAACACACTGTAAGGACGAAGGTTGCAGCCCTTGCTCTACAGAGTCTGATTATGATCCATTACTGTGAAAATCAGTTTTGTACACACAGGTTTGGTTCAAAGGAACTGTCAAAACCCCACTGTCATTCCCTCTAGAATGGAAGATTACCACTGAGAAGTTGTTCAGGGAACTCACTCTAATAGATATCAGTGAGGTGTCTAAAGATGCTATATGTCTTTTGAAGAACAGGACAAATCTCAAAAGAAATTCAGGCGTAATTTGCAATACTCTCCTATTCCACAAGACCCCATCCTATACACTTTATCTTCTCCTTCCACGTCTCATTTAAAAACAAATGCAAAGATGAGAGAATCACCACTGAGTTAATGACTCAGTTCTCCCTACTTGTACAGGGAATAAGTCCTTTTTAAACTGCAATGTCAATGTTTTTTGGATGTACAGACTGCAGCCTAAACTCAAACTAAGGAGTCCCAACACTTCTCAGACACGTGAAGTTGCCCATTACTTAGACCTGTAGTCCACCTTCAAGTCTTAGTTCATGCTGTTTTCATAAGCGCAACTAATCTTACAAGTCCCTTCCTGATAAAACATTTAATTCTTATCAATTAAGAGCTATAACTGCCATTCAAGGTTTTATTTTGTTTTATCTCAACTATTACTGCAATTTGTTCTTTGGCTCTGACATACACACTTATTCTGGTCACATGCACTTTAAAGAGCAGCCAACACAGTTTTCTTAGTTAGCTTACTGCTGTGTCACTTCTCTTTCTGCATCCTTCACCAGTTCCTGTTTACCATAAGAACCACGGCAGGATCTTACAAAGAACAACGTATTCCTAGCCTTATTCATTACACCTTATCCAAGAGTTGAGTCCCACTTCTAAGAAGCATAAAATACCCATACTCCATTTTACCTACTTCTAATGCTACCAAGTGCATACTTCTCATGCTTTTTCTGTTTACTAAGTCCTCTCAAAAATTATTTCTATAGCATAAACTAGTTTCTCTTTACTGATGTCTCTGACCAATATTAATCATGCAAATTATAAAAGTTACTTCTTTATTACAGATCATAAAAGGGACACCTACCATTTACTTTTTCTTACAAAACTCATTGTTATTTAAAGTAATGATTTGTAACTAACCAGAACTTCTGCAAAAACTTCTAAGTTGGAAATAATCACAAAAAAAAATCATAAATATGCACAAAACTAATCTCATAGCTCCCCTTAGTATAAGTGTACATAAAATTTTATTTCTACATTACTATTAAGAAGTTATTGAAAACTTTTCACAGATAACAAATTTTGCACCTGACCTAGATAACAAAGGTCACAAACCTGAATGAAATTTAGTTACGTGCCTAAACAATGGAAGTCCTAAAGGGCTTTACGCTGGATACGTTCCGTAAGTAGTTCTACATCTGGATTCATATTTCAGCCAAATTAATTCTAGCTACAGCTGTGACTAAGCCAATCCTTGGTTTTGAAAGTCTGATCTGTCATGGGCAAAGGTATTTTAATTGCTTATAAATTCAGATAAACATTTTACAGCCCAGCAAGTGGAGGGGGAAAAAAATCAATTACCTTCTGTATGTACACTTGCTTACTAGTGAGTTTCTCGAAGTACCAGTAGTAGTCTGCAAAATGGCATCAAACCTCAGCAACACACAGAGTGATGGCTCTTCACCATCTTCCCCACTCAGAGGAAATTTTTTTATCAGGCATCATTACTTAAGATGCCATTTGAACTACGTCCATTTCTGAGTTTACAGACTCTGAGTACTTAATCAAAGTTATACTACTTGATAAACTCCTTTGCTTTTCCATAGAACAAAAATCAGATAGTTGAATCCTCAATGTTATTTCAAAATAGCTGCCTTGTCACCAGTCAGAGACAAAGGAAAGACTGAAATAAATCAGATTCAGAGCACCACAAGCTTTTTAAACTAAGCCGTTCAGGCCAGATAGCAGCACCATGGCGTCCATTTATACTCTACAAATTATTACTACAAAAAGTATCTAAGAGCATGGTTTAATGTCTCAATTTTCCTCTGGTGTTCATTGCAGTGGTCATCTAAACACAAGGTCTAGTCAAACAAAACCTAAAATTATGTCCATGTGGCTGATACACATCACATCCAGTAGCCTCTCCATGCCCCAGAGTGACAGAAGCAACACCTGCAGCAGCAAGGCAGCCCAGATATTTCAGGTGATCGCAAGAGCAAGCATCAGCATCCTACAGAACTCACAAAATTTTCCTTTCTTAAGAAGCAGCACTTACAGTCTGAAACTTCACTAATGAGTAATTCAAAGATGGATATTATGAGACCAAATATCATGAACAGCACAAAGGCATTTATCAGCATAGCATGTTGAGTCAAGCTAGAAGGTCAAGAGTACCAAAAGTCCTATTGGGCTCCAACAGATACTGTGGTTTCAAGTTAGACAGCCGAGGCTGTTACCATCTCCAGGTACTCATTCCACTTCTCTGCCTAAGACAATGCCCTCCAAGGGACAGAATATTCAATCTGTTCACTTGTTTCTCAATTTCTGGCTCATGCTACACAGTAAGCAAAAAAAAGCCTGGTTAAATACCCCTAGACCTTCAATGCTCGAGTCCTCAAGATTGAGCAGAGAACCTCAACTGTACTAAAATGAGCCTATGATTAACTTAGAGAGCATAAAGGGCCCACAATTATAAGAACCTCAACTGGAAAGTCATCCAATATTCAGTGTAAATCAGAATAATGTGTAATTTGAGGCAAGCCATAAATCCCATGACACCCAGATCCTGTGAAGATATTTACCTCCAGTCTGCTTTCAACATACTATTTATGCAGAAAAGTTGGGAGCTTAACTAGGTGAGTTTTACAGCTGAGCATAACAGAAATTATAACTGCATTCAACTGACAAGAAAAAAAAAACAAGTTATAGAAAAGCAAACTGGAAATCAACCTACACATGAATTCATGTGTTATTTTTTATATTTAGAGAAAAGTTGATACTGGTTTTTTTTCTTTCTTAGCAAACAAGCTAAAGATATGAAACATTGTCTGAAATTAACTGAGGCATTTCTACAAATCTATACTTTTCAAAACATACACTTTGGGGTCATACCTTCTGACACAACTTAGTTACTGTGACAGCATTTTATCTAACCCCCCCCATGTAAATATTCTCTACTTCCTGTTCAGTTGCTGCATCTTATGTTTTCCTCGCAGCAGTCAGTTTGATCAACAATACCATTACAAAGTCCAGAGTTATGTAGAATCAGTACGACCACACGGATATCCTGCTTTAAGTTACAGTTTTAAGTTCATTAAATACCCTCCACTGTTATACAGCAAGTGCCTAATAGTATTTTAGGTACTGGACACAATGCACGCGAATAGTCATTGTTTTGAAAACTATATTTTTTTAAAAAGTAGCTTCTTTTCTAATGAAAGGGGTTATATTTTGAAGCTTTCAAATAGTTCTTTGATACAGATAAGTAGTTTTAGTACAGTTTTACCTTACATGCAAGAAGGTATTCTGAAATCGAACTTGCTGATACAGAAATAGGAAAATATGCAGTATTTGAGTACACGAACCTGTTGTTTAGGCTAAGAAAAGTACAGACTAAACCCAAGGCAGGCCTAGCACTGATACGAGCCTTCCTACAACTTCGTCCAACACGGCTTTGTTGCACCGCTGGCGCACCTGGGGTCCGTCCCAGCCACTGGAACTTTTACCCCGAGCCCCGCGGCTGCTCCTTCGCGGCCGGCTCCCCCGGCAGAGCCGGGTCGGCTGCAGGGCAGCGAGAGCCCCCCGGCCTCCGGGAGCCCCATGTGCCGCCGGACAGCGAGGCGCGGACGGACGGCGCCCACAGCGGCGCCCGCGGCGCTCCCGGAGCCGCCCGGCTCCGGAGCGAGCCAGGCCGGGCCCGGCGCTCA
>VYZR01111499.1:16440-34271 GCA_013400675.1 Oxylabes madagascariensis
GAGTACTTCAAAAATTAAAAAAAAAAAAAAAAAAAAAAAAAAAAAAAAAAAAAAAAAAAAAAAAAAAAAAAAAAACAAAACGAATTCTGGTAAAATCAATAGTTTCTTAAGAGTGGTGAAGATAATGGCTAATTACCTGCTGATCACCAGCTCCCCAGCGGGTCATTGTTGTTGCTCATTACTTTTACTGAATATGACGGCTTGTCATCAAAGCCTGTTGCAACAGAATGATTGTTGCCTGGTGCTTGTGATGCAGGTTTAGGTCAGATCTTAGTCATATGCTCTTTTTAACAGAATAATCCATCTAGAAATATGTTTGAATTTTAAGAGACGCCACTGACTAATCTTTGTACAAGTAGATGCACAAGCAGACGAAGAGCGAACTTATACTCAAGGGTATATGAAGACTGTGATATTATCAGTCAATATGCTGCAGCAACAAAAAGTTAAATGAAAATACACATTTATATTCAACAGGCTCAAGTAGGACATCTTTGTTAAGGGATAGTAAAATTAATACTTTTACACTCATATATATTACACACCCACACAAAGACATATAATGCACATACGGCGCTTGAACATCAATCATTTTCCCAGAATAATGCAGCAAAAAAATTATTAACTCTCAGTGTCTCAGCTTAATATATGTGTAATACTCACCTATCTCACAGGAGTGTTGTGAGGCTTAATTAATTAGTGACTGTAAAGCACTTTGTGATCCTCTAATGAAAGGTGCTACATAGCACAAAGTATTATTAAAATCATTAGGACCACAAAAAAGCCCTGTGGAATTCCAGCCTACACTGTCTGTTGGGGTTGGGAGTGATCTTATTATTAAAAGGAGACCATCAGACTAATTTTCATAATTTTTTCAAGATTTTTTTCCCCCTTTGCTGTTGTGATAGCACGTTAGTAACTAGAAATTTAATCTTTATCATCTTAATAACATACACTCATGTAGTTTGTTACTGCAGGGCTAGAGAAGAGAGCAGGGCTTTTGGCATTCATCTGGCTTTCCCTTATAAGAAAAAAAAAATATTTGAGAGATTGAGAGACATATTTTGACACCTTCCCACACTCCACTCCAGCAGGACAGCTGATCATGTGAGATCGCAGGATACTTGCTATAGCTGCATGGGAAAATAACACTGTGGTTTTAATTTCTCTCCTTTTTAGACTTCTCTTTCTTTCACAAAAGAAAAAAAAAATGAAAGAAAAAAAAAAGAGGAAAAACAGAAAAAAAACCCACAAGACACAAAACAAAACCCAGTTTATTATACATAAATAGACTACAAAGACTGTCTGCTGTTCTTCATATAAAAACCCCTAAGTGTTCAAAGTGCCGGCTTCTATCAAGCACATCAAGTCCTAATCAATGTGGAGCCTCCTCCCTACTCTCCATACAACAATCGAGCAGCTGTAAGGCACACGAGCTCCGAAGCCAGAACGCTCCTGGTTTGAGACTGAATTTCTGGGAAAGCATCTCGGCGGCGGGCTCCGTCCCCGGGGAGCCAGCCGGCACCCAGCCCTCCTCGGCAGCCTGTCCCGCCGGGCTGGCCCAGACCTGTGCCGAGCACAACCAGCAAGTTAGCAAGCTCATTACTACAGCCCACAATTCAAAGACCTGCCGTGTTTTCTAATATACGCGTTAAAAAAAAAAAAAAAAAAAAAAAAAAATTAAGAAAAAAAAAAAAATAAAACCTGTAAGTAACACTGGAAACTCCGGTTGAAATTCTGCCCTCACTGAAAATTAGATTACATTAGACGCAAACTACCCCAAACTCAGACACAGTGGTAGAGGAGTGGCCAAAGCTGCTGCCCTTCTGCCTTCCCTTGTGGACACTTGCACAATGAAATGACAGAAAAGAGACACGTACAGCTTCACATCCCCACCATCTCCGTCTGGGACACAGAGCAGGAGGCAGTCGCACACGATGCTTCTCTCTCACTTTTGGTCGTGGTTCTCAGAGCAAGCCTGCCAGCAAACAACCAACATACGGCCCTCCCTAACTTTTCTCTGCTGAGAAGGGAAGGAAAGAACAACCTCTCTTGTGTAAGGAACCCAAGAGTCAGGCCCTAAACCATGGGGCAACTGCCTCTTCAACAAGACCACCTCCTTTCTGTTTGGCATAAGTGTCTTCATACACCGTACAAGACAGAAGATGTCACAGCTCTAAGCAACTGACAAGTTAATTCCAAAGGAGTTTTTAATCTATACATGTTTTTCTGCAAGCCCTCAAACTGCATGTCCAGTGTTTCCTGCCTGAAACTGCTAAGGTAGAACATGATTCCTCCTATCAGTAAAATTAGGCAGGATCAGACATTATAATTGGACAAAATGCATCTGTTTGGTATTTAACACTCCACATGCTCCACTGAAATTATGATAGCTTCATCAGTCTAAAAAGTGCAAGGAGAAAAGCATGCCTTAAACGTTGTATTAGTAGAACGGCATTATAGCAAAACACAGTTGTTTTTTCTCCTCCTCTCCTACTCTTTTGCATTTTCAGGATCTTCAGTTTAGCCCCTGATCATCAACTTGCCAAGGGCTGTTTGCAATTTTTTTCCCCACAAAGTCTACAACGAAGAGACAAGTGAAAAAACCTGTGGTCTGTTCAAGCTTGCTCCTTCCCATTTACATTTACTTTCCCAATATTGATCGTTCTCAAGTCTCTAAAGGTGCACTTTTGGACATCTTAAATCCTGTTCAGCTACAAAGTGCCATCACCTTCAAACAACTCTCATCAGATAAATCTCTTATTAATTCACATTGAATTAATTCACAATGATCTTTTCTATTACCTTATGCTTCAGAGCACAGCACACATCAGTAGTCATCTAGCCACTGGAATAAATCTAACCTTTTCTATGGGTATAAAGCAGACACTTGGTCATTTCAAGAGAGTTTAGGAGTGGCATTTCAAAATAGATTGTTTAAGCCCACTTCCAGGCACTTATTTCATTTTAAGCTCACTCCTGGGGTAATCACACAGACACTTTAAGGAGAAACTGATGTCAAAAGGTGATGTGTCTAAAGACATGACATGAAGGAGAATTTTGTGCTATCTTGCAACCAAAATTGAGAATTCTAAAACTGCTTTTATTTACAAGTTCCTGAGCACAGCAGGTGTCTGCTCTGCATTTCTTACTGGCCTGCTGCAGAGAGCTTGTTCCTACCTGCCCTCCACCGCCATCCATCCAGGATGGGAGAGCGCAACAAGGCAAGATTCACTTTGCCCTCACTTCCAATCAAGTACCTAAAACCATTCTGTACACACAATAACTAATGAAAACTCAACCAACACAGCTTGTGAAACAGGAAAACTGACATCACTGCCATTTTACAGATAAATGAAATTATCTACAGAGAAATGAAAAATTCAAAGTGCTCAAGGTGACATGCAGCCAGAGCTCTTGGCTAGTGACTGAACCTGGGTTCTCTAAATGTCCAGATCCATATCTCCTCCTGTATGTATTTCAGTAAAGAAAGCATCACCCTAGCACTTGGCAAAAGGCCAAGATCCCATAATTTAATAAGGTACAGAAGGAGCATCTCATGCAACAATCTAAGTGCTCCAATTTATCATGACAGTTATGGGATAAGCTGACATTTTATTTGTATGTAAATTAGTCTCCAAAACAGCATTAAAAGGCCGCAGTTTCAGAGAATATTATGCCTTTGCTTCTCTGTTCTGCATTTATCTAAACTCAGCTTTGTATATTAAAAGTAGTTTAATTTTTATGTATTGATGCTGCTTTGCATGCTTCCCAATCCACTGTTATTGCACCACGGAGAGAATCCAGCCTGATTTGCTTACTGCAATAAAGTAACTGACTTCTGTCAGCACTGACACCTCCCAGGAGAGCCCTGCCTGCCATCCTCTCCAAATCTTCTGGTTATCCTATTAATTATCTGTCCTTACACTTTACAGGATGCAGAACATTCCCTATTAGATGAAACCAGAGGTCCATTTAGTCTGGTGTTCTCTTCTGGACATACCAGATCCTTCAAAGAAGATTCAACTGCTTTTGGACAGAATCACCTGCTTCTGTGAAAAATGCATTGCTTCTAATCCTCAATGCTTAAGACAGTGGCTTGCTTTCTGAAGAGTAAGAGGGTTTGTAGACTTTAATTCTCTTTCAACATTTCACTATTTGTTTTTAAAGAAGTCTTATATATCCCCCTCTCCAATAAAAGTGACCAGTATCTATATCAACATTACAACAATACTGGTATCAGTGACATCTTGTAGCTCTCACACTACAATCTAAATCTGAAAAATATATATATATATATATTTTAAGTGTTTAGAGTTTGCTGTTTGTCAGTGGGGTGGAGTTTTCCCTCAATCTTGTACTAGCAAGAATCAAAGACCTCCTGAGCCGTGTGGGCACATCTATCACATCCCCAATGTTCATCCTGTCTCTTAGGGCAAACAACCACTGTCTTGCCAAACTCTTCTAGTAGGTGTGGCAATCTCATATGTTTCAATTTCTTTTCAGCCTGAGTAAACGCAGTGTTCTCTGTAATCCAAATGTCCTTTGAAGACAATGGGAGTTTAGGGCTTGCAAATGACTCAGAACTGAATCTGAGTTGAGTGTACTGGCAGAGGCAAGCACAGTGCTACCTTGAGATGAAGAGTGAGGAAAGAAGGTGACCTCCTGGCTCCTAGGCAAGAGCAATCAGGTGTGGGTACAAGAAATGACTCATTTGTTCTTTTGCATTAAGAATACAATGGACTGAACCTATTTCCCTTGAAGGTAATGGCAAAAGCCCCACTGACTCCGAGGGAAGCAAGCCTGACCTGTGCTGGCCCTTTCTGCCAGGTGAGGTCTGTGATATGAAAGGCATCAGAGTACCCTTGCCCAAAACCTCAGTCAAATGGAACCATAAATTACTTGGGAGAAGAGAAAAAGATGCAAGGGAGATAGAGGATGGTTTTGGCTAGCATTCCAGAAAAGTTCAAATTATTTTGTTTCCAACTAGAGGCAAAATTCTCCCATTTGAAATGGGGTTGAAATTTCTGAAACTGGGAAGGAGGCAGAAGTCTACAGCCTAGACCAAAACCAGTAATATTAAATCATCACCGGAGAGGGCATTATTGTAGTACTTTTCCAGCCAGACCAGAACCGAGATGAACATGAGTTTGCAAAAATGTCCTTAATTTTTTTTTCTTTTTAAAAAAAATTTGGCAAGGTTTTCCAGACACAAGTTACACAGGTAAGAGAGGGCAACCAAGGGCAACCAGAGTTGAGCCCACATACATCAAAGCAGACTCAGGCTTTGGGTACCTATCCAAACTGAGCCTTCAAAGGTTCTGCTGTTGCCCTATTGTTTAGCTTGAATCTTGTCTAAGCTTGTTCAGGAGAACCCACATTCAGAAGTATGGAAGAAGGGGAAAAGAACACACATTTTCCAAACTGTGATTGCAAAACAAAACAAAAAAATGTAAATCTACCCGCTGCAGGGTAATACTGGTAAGCGTGGCTAGCTATTGTTGCTCCATGCTTTTCAATTTCCATATATTAGCATTCATTGCCGACATTATTAAATCCAAAGTTATTTGGATGCTTTGATCAGCAAATTGAACCTTGAGTCTATATATGATGTACCTATATTCACGTAAAGTTTACAAAACTATTATATTTCCCTATTTTAACTTTTTTCCCCCCACATGCTGTGAGTTTCTATATATCCCACAGCCATACATTCCAAACACAGACTATTTTATTTAGTAATTTATTCAAGAATTTAGATAAAAAGAAAAGCAATGGAAATTGTTTGGCAATCTCTATATAAACAGTTCCTATACATTTGGGTTGAACCAAGGCTCATCTTGACATACCAGTGACAGATAAAACTTTAATCACCAATACACCCTCTTGACTTAGAGATCAGGATACAGGGGATCCATATTACAAAATCTCTTTTACCATTTATGGCTGTCACAAAAATTAAAATCACATTAAACATAAGCAAGTCATAATTTTGGCACTGTTTTTCCACTCAGCACAAATAACCCCACTCTCCATTGTGAATGGGGGAGAAACAACAGCAGTGGCAACCACAACAAAAGAGTGGATTGTGTGTTCCCTACACAAAACAGAAAGCTGTGCCTATTCAGGAAATCTTGGCCATTTGTCAGAAATTACAGAACTGATGTTGGAGCCCAATATTAGCTCCAGCCAAAGCAGTCGTGAATTACCTTGCCTTTCGAATCATCCCTATTAACAAGGAAAGACTCTCTTGCAGCACATAGCATATGGTCCTCATGCAGATTGAGAAACAGAGCCACTTTCTTAAAAAAATCCAAAGTAAAATACATTAAAAAAAAGACGAAAGTGAATGCAAATGGATCCACTCTGAGTGGTTTGTCTATTATTTGCCCTTTTTATCTCTTATTTTTCTTTTGAAGCTGAGAAATGAAGTGAAATGCTGATGAGAAAGCTAGTCTTACAGCGCTTCCACCTTAATAATTTGTTATGAAACGGCTTTAAAACATTAGCATTTTTCAGATAGCCGTAAGAACTGAGTACACACATTCACTGAGGAGTATGATTTCTGTTTTACTCATTTCAATTTCAGTCGGAAAAGGAGGAAGGAGGGTGCAGAATAAGAAGACTCCTTGATACTCTGCTGATGTGGCTTTGCAGCAGCTTCATGCGTGCTGGCAACCCTTTAAAACTGGCAAGGGATGCCAGCGCCAGCCTGCTGACTGCTGGATGAATATATATAGTGCAAATAATGCTGTTCTTGAATCAGTTTTTCCCAAACTCCCACATAAACTTTCCATGGGAAAATCTCATAATGCCTGCATAAGTGATTTTATGAATCTAGCTTTCAGCTTTTGATAGAAGATTTCTTACGCTACTGGCTTTGATTCTTTATTGCACAAAGGGGTGGTGCCAAAAGCCCTCACATTAGCCTGGACCATACAGACATCAGAAATTTAATTTAAACATCAGTAATCTGCCAGGATCATAAAACACATACAAAAAAAAGATTTAATTTTTTACCCTGAGAGGTAAATATATAATTTCAGAAACACAACTACAACATAGGTGCAGAATCTGCACACATCACCATATAGACAGAAACTAAAACTACCGATGAGAGTAGAAATCTTCAGTCTGCAGAGACAAACAGAAGTGAACAGTTGTTTTATTCCTATTGAAGACATATTTTGAAATAAGTTGGGCACTGTATTTCTTTTGCAGCAACAATGCACCTAAATGTTCCTTAAAAAATATGTGACTACCTCTCTAAAGGTCACAGAGAGGTACAACCACAGACTACAGTAGTATTTCAATTCTCAAAAATCCCCTGTACGCAAGCAAGTCTTACCACTGATCGCTCCTGTCTTCTTCCTCAGAGCTGCCTTCATGCCACCTCAATTTCCAATTAGGTACCTCACTAGTTTTAAGAAATATCCAGCAATGATGTTGAGCTGATCTGTTGCACTGGGATGTATCCCACAAAAAGTGAAAGGTTTTGCCGTGTTTTCAATTATAACGAAAGTAACTATTAAAGCAACTTCTGGGTTCACTGGCATTTTGGAGTCAAAAAAAAGTCCCAAAACTACTTGCAGAGGCTACAACAGTACCTTCTTTGAAGTAATGTTGCAACTTGTGCAAAGGAATTTGGGATGTACCTGAGATCTGAAGGTGCGGGCTACAAATTAACACAGCCAATTAGGTGGAGGAGCTGAGAGTCCAACACGGATGGGGTGAGATAACCACAACTGAATAAAAGGACTGCCAGTTGGCTGAGTACAGATCATGTCATTCTGCTCATCTAGCTTCTGCCCATCAATAATCTGTTGCTGTTTGCTCTCCCCATGATAATCAATCCAAGCTAGGGCTGCTTCTAATTTTCCAGTCTAGGAATAGCTGCAGATCATCCACAACTGTTTTTTCAAACAACTCAAGGGATAAATGTTTCATCCAGATATCAGCATGCAAATTCTTCACAAAATGGGACTAGTCAAGAGTAAATAATTACTCCAGTAACAGTTTCATCTGATAAACAACAAGACATAAGGCTGCAAAAGTGATCTTTGTACCATTAATAGTCAGGAGAGAATCCAGCTTCTAAAATTACTTGATTAACTGATATAGGACCCAAAAACTGTGACAATTCTGTTGAGAACGTTTCACAATAGATGTAGTCATTTTTTAGGGGCTAGTATTAGCTATAAATTTCTTACCCCCTGAAATCTGGTACAACCGGATTTCTACAGCAAAGATGCCTTCCTCTGAAGAAGACAGAGATGAAATCAGAGCCAATTAAACTTAAGCATCTCTTAAATAATTCTTTTGTTAAGCAGTATGCATTGAAAGAATAAGAATACAAGAGAGAAATTAGAGATTATCTTCATAATTTGGCCGTGGCTTCTCTTCTTGTGAGTAATAAAAACAGCCAAAGATCACAGATAAAAACCTTAATGTCATAAGACATGCATATAACCATTGTATGTAGATAACAAAATGAGCATATGCCTATATGACCTAAAGAACAGAGACTGCAGTAAACCAGTGTATTTGTGAAGTACATGGTACTTGGGTCTTCTCCAGCATCAAAATCTACAGATTAACCCAAAACATAGACTCGAGTCTCTCTTTCAAAAACATTTTAAAAAAAATCGTTATCATTGGATCTTGTATCATCTTGATAGGCCTTGGCCTATTAATAGAAAAATAATTACTCTTTATGACTCCCGGATCTAAAGAAGCAATTTGATTTCCCATCCTATTAACACCCTAAGTTGTCGAAGCTCTGGATCTCCTTTGAGTCTGAAACAAAAATACCCAACAGCTCCACTCATAACCCTCACGCTTCATTCGCCCACAGCGGAACCTACACGTAGTTCCCATTTTGCCTGCTCACAAGATGGCACGCTTGTCTCACACCAACCGCACAAATAAGTCTGTATTACACTCACAGCTTCAAGGATAATTAAAGGTTAGGCACGGAGGTGGCAGCAACACGCTCCCATACCTCCAACGGCACCGGCGGGGCTGCAGGTCTGTCTGCCTGTGCTGTGTGCCTGAAACACCGCGTAGGCACTGACCTGCTGCTTCTCGCTTCCCAGGCTCAGATGTGGAAAACAGTGGGGGCTTGCAAGCTGCAAACCCCAGAAGAAAAGAACGCGTCTCCTTAAGCCCAAACTGAACTTTATCTACATAGAGTTCTACCGGCCTCTGAGCTAAAGGGGACTTGAGTAATTCACGAGTACACTGTAATCTGGGCAACATATACACACTTGATTAGACTCTAAAATTACTGAAAATTATCATCTCCCTAGTGCCTTTCTAACAGCTTGACATATCAATGCCTTATGTCTCATTATGTTTCAATTTGAATCATGACTGTAAGTCACTGGAAATACACAAAAAAGAATGAGACGTAAAATTTGGATGAAAAAAAATGAGGATGCACGAGAGACTGGACATTAGAAACTTTAAGAAAATGTTAAAATCAGCAACAGAAGCATCATATAAACTGAGAAATGGCAGCTCTACTGGAGGTGGTGGAATAAAGACCCCATGCTTCACTCATCATAGGTAGAGTTAACATTTGTTCAAATTTAAAGAAATGTCCTTTTTTCTTTTCTTTAAAGACATAAGTGGGTAATAGAAACAATAGAAACATAGGAATATTATTTTAACTGTTGATTTCATTCACATTCACTATAAAAGATCTATCAAAACAGAAAAGATACCACCTTTTATTTCAACTGCAGAAAGAGTGCATAAAGTCAGGGACCTTTGTTTATATAGCAGGCAAGTACACATATTTAATTGTACACACGGGCCCTTCAAGTTAACCTGTGTCTTTTATACAGGTAACCAGCTGCTAATCATTTTCTACAAATCCCTGCATTTTGCTCTGAATTCACAACGTCACAATCCAGTAAAAATGAAATACAATTTAGGCTGTACTGGAACTGGCATGCGACCACTGTAACTGGAGTTCAAGAAGTGAGGCAGTGTCAATGGTTTAGGCATCAAGATGAGCAAAAGGAAGACCAGACCATGTGCAAGCTCACACTGCCATAGCAATGCTGTGCAAGCTGGAAACAGTGAGGACACATGAGAGCATCAAGCACTTCTCACTGCCAGTTAAACTGCTTCCTGTAATTATAAATATACAAAGGTTAAAGTAAGAAAACTATTACAATGCATTGACAGAAAATGAATTCTCAAATACTCAAAAGATTAATCAACAACAGTCTATCAGCATAAGATACTGTGGCAACACTCAGCATTTCTGAAGCAGACGGCCTGGCACTTTGTTTGCTTTGCTACATGAGAAAAATCCAACATCAGATCGTGGGTGCATCCCAACTGTGGGATACTCTTCTGCAGCTCCCAGCTCCAAATGCTCACCCTGGCAACATCCCGACTACGCGTCAGAAAATCTGGTTTGGCACCATTCTCCTCAGCATTTTGGACTCCATCAGTAGAAACTCAAGCGAACAGACAAAACGCAACATGCGCCACCCAGCAGATTAGAATTGCAGAGTCTGGTCTGCAGGAAAGAATCAGCAACTGCTCAGCTCTGGCTTATGCTTCCTACAAGCACTCCACCTTTCAGCAATACAGAAGAGACACTTTCTGCTCTAGTTTATAAAGCCATTTTTTTATTATTATTTCTTCTTTTTTTTTTTTCTTTTTTTTTTGCTCCTTAAATAGAATAGTAGATGATTAAAATAGGAGGGGCAGACCTATGGTTAAGCAAGTAAACATGGTCTCATAATTTCCTTTGTGTCCATAGAAAATCAACATTATACACTAATCATTCCCACTCCAAAACAGCCATATCACAGCTATGTTTACACTGCTTTTGTAACACTCATCAAGAAGTGAGCCTGGCCTTGAGGCCAAATGACAAAGCAGAGACTGAAACTCTTCTACACTATTCTCAAGTCACTTCTTTCCATCTGAACTAGTCCATCAGGGTCTAAAACTCTCATTTCAAACAGCTGCATCACAGATGAGCTAACAAGACAAATACTCAAGTGTTTATACAGAAAATACTAAGGAAACTGAATGGTAACAAAAGTTTTATGGTATCTTCAATCTAGAGAAGTACAGAGATATACAGAAAACTACTGAAAATTGTATTGAAAGTGGAAATGAAAACTAGTAGGGAGAGTGCAAGCTCTGTGAAATAACAATCCCTCACACTTTATTAATAGTGATTGAAGAAGGAAAAAAAGAAAGAAAATAACACAGCAGTAGACAACAAATATAAACCTGTCCAAATCACACTTTAAAAAGCCTTATGTGCCAGGCAAAAATTTAAGCATAAACAGGTAAGTAATGACATCACAGATGATACTGCATTAAGAAAATTATTTAAAAATGTTCAAGAAAGATTCATTTTAATGAAAATTAATGAAGATATGGAAGAGATAGCTCTTCTCTTTATGAACATGTGAAGTGCAGCTCATTTAGACTAGAAACACAATTGCTAGAAGCAGGTAAACATTAGGGAGGGAAAAGCTTAGGATCCAGTTGGCATAAGAACAAATAGACTAGCCATGATTAACTTTGGGCTGGAAATGAGAAGGAAGGGTTTTAACTGACAAAGCAGTGAGGCTATGAAACATCCTTCCACCAGACGCTGTCAAGGCAAAAAAACTCTACCTAATTTTAGGATAAAGGTGGGTCACTTCATAAAAAGGATTACATACTGTGGTTGATGTTCAAAGAGCTACCCATTGCTCACAATTCCCACAGAACTTCAGGACAACATACACAAATCCATTTTTCAGGATATGCACAGCCTTACCACTATTCCTTAAGAATATATATGCCAAGGGCACTGTTTCCTCAAAAGCAGTTGGGGCGAAAGTTACTCTTTGTCTCTATCATTTTTGTTTAAATATTTTTATTTTCATAGTGACCTTCTGCATTCCCTTTAAGGCCAATAGCTTTAAACACGCACGATCTTCTGCATTCAAACTAAATACAAAATATGTATTACTTACTTGGGCAGCAGGAATTAACTGTAACATTATAAAGTTTTTATGAAAAAAAGCCATCCTTTCTATCTACTGTCTTAACAGTCACTTGTATGTCTGACTGCCATATTTCAAGCAGGCATTTTGCATTCTTTTTGTATTTTGAAGGCAGTTTTGTAATTAAAAATGCAATGAGAAGGCAATTCTCGAGCCCTCTACATACGATTCACAAAAGACACACCCAGAGTTGCCAACACTGCTTTGCCAGAAGAATCTAACAGAGCCACATTTAAAAGTGGGAAAAAAAAATATGGGTAAAGTTATTTTCAGTAAATTGTGCGTGAAGTCTGAGTAGGACTCATATACAGATAGAATCTATAGAGATCTGACAGAGACTGATAGATCATGTTCAGGTATTTTGAGACTACACCTTGCTGGTCATCAAAAAAAAAATTTTTTTTTTTTTTTTTTTGGTAACACAAAACATTAAAATTCTGCATGTTACAGTTTTCAAGTGAACTTAATCTCTTTGGATTAAACTAAACAGGTAATGGGTGATACCTGCTGCTCTCTCTACTGAAGAAAATAAACCTTATGCTCCAGTTCAATGAGGAAGAATACCACCTGTCTCCCTGCTCCTTCCTGAAGCTACCACATCTCTCTAGATTGTTGCAACACCCCTGTTCTCACATAATCCACAATGCCAAAACAGAGGCGGCTACACAGAGAAGTCTGGTGTGGTCAAACCAACCAGCACAACTCTTAGAATTCCTAAAAAGCTTTTTATGGGGTTCATTTGGGCCTGACCAACCTTCACATATTATTTTGGTTTAGCTGTGTAAACACCAGGCCATTTGTTCCAAGTTTCTTCTTCTTCCACACTCGCACAATACATTACTGTTGCTTTTTTCTTTCTGCTGCACTGAAATTCATTTAAACATTTATTTATTTATTTATTTATTTATTTATTTATTTATTTATTTATTTATGGTACATACTGTCTGCTAGAACCAGGGCTCTTGGACAATCCTTGATTTGGCACTCCTTTACAGCATTTTGTTTCTGCCTGACATAACACATGAAATATAGTGGCATTTTTGCCACTATAAATATAGTCCCCCCTTAAATATAGTGGCATTTTTGCTTCTGCTTGTGACAAAATGCAAAGACTTAAGATTTCCACCACTAAGCACACAGAGGAGAGGGTAACCCCGACAAGGTTCAAAGGAAAACTTGGTTACATTTCTCATCAGGAGCAGAGCTGTCACTGCGTCAAGGAGAGGGTGCCACGGGCAGATCCAGGATCCAGAATCCAAATGTGCAATTTTATGATGGGCTTAAGCCCTACTGGACCTGAAGGGACGCTGCCCATCCCTTCATCACTGTCTGTGCGCCCAGGCCCTGCCCTCTGCCTGCACCCACACTGGCCAAAAATGCCCTGTTCAAACCCCAGGGCTGGCAAGGGGCCAGTCAGAACATGCCTTTCAGTGGCAACTCAGGCTTGGATTAAAGGAGCTCACTTCTCCTCTGGACAGCCCAGCTCCCATCTCCTTCTCTGCCTTCGCAAATTCAACCAGCACTGGAACTAGCACTAGGAACAAGCCATGACAGGGTCACACGCACCTGAAAAACCTCCAAACCAAAGCAGTACCTACTCCTCACCCAGAAGGACAACAGGGCAAGTGACCATACTGCACATCCTGGGACCGGTGCCACACTCCGGCCCTGGCTGATGGCTCCTGCCCACCTGCAGCCCACCTTGCCAGCACACAGGGAACACAAAGCCATCCCTGACAGACCAGGGGAACAAAAATAAGCCAGGCCTTAAAGAAAGGAACGATTAAGACATCTTTTTGAAAGAAGAGAGAGAGGGGAAAAAGAAGATTTCAGGAGAAAATAACCTTTATCTGGCAGGAAATATAAGTGATGTCTTCAGAAAAGTAAAATCATTATTGCAAGCAAACTGATTCATTAAGTAACATGCAGAGGAGGATTATAATGCTCTCCTTGTCATTAAAATGCTTTGAAACTATACTTCTGTCAGCTACGCTAATGATACTCAGATTTTATATTACACAGCAGAAGCTATGCTCTGGCTAGAATTTGGTGCATTGTGTTACATAGGAGTTCACATGAGAAAAGCAGTTATTAGTTCACACTGACTATAAATGTGTTTAAAATGCACCAAAAAAACAACCATACCATTCAAAAATCAGATGGAAGGGTGATGAACTGGTCCACACCAAAAGGTGCATACCCCTTCCACCCAGTAACCTCCTTTCCCAAGCGAGAATCCTATCTTTGGCATATCTTTCTACAAAATAAAAAGACTACTTGAATGCTAGAAGTCTTATCAATTTTTTGTTTCCTTATGTCCATAGATGAATACTAAAGAAGAGCACTATTAGAAATAAACTATATTTACCTTTTTACCTGGTAGAAAGTAGTTTTATTTCAGTGAAATTAAGGTCTGGCATATTTTGATGACTTTACGTAAGCCCTTATTAAATATAGCAAAATTCAGGCTCCAAAACCCAGTGGAATTGGCACTATCAAATTTCTATGTGATTTATCAGCTTCACTGTCATAGTAACTAACTTGGTGCATTTCTCTGCTTGGTTCTCTCTGTAAGCTGTCAGGAGAAGTCATTCCATCAAACAGAAGTGTAACACTATTTTTATTGCTTATCTGCTTTGCTTTGGGTTACATCAGTAAGTCATCTCCCTCTGTCAACTTGACAAGAGTCTTTTTGGTGTTGACCTTAAAAGGACACAGCTGTGACAACTTTGGTTTGGGATGGGTTTTGTTTTGTTTTTGTTTTATTGTTTTGTTTTTTGTTTGGTTACTAGCTCTCAGCTGAATACTTGTTCTTGGTAGTCCAGGATCTTCATCTGCCACTGTTTTATACCCTGTGAGTAGACTGACCACAAAGCATTGGTCACTCAGCCCCCCACAGCATCTTCCAGCTTTTATCACAGGAGGCACTGGAGAAGTCGGAGGTAGATACTATTCCAGCAAAGCCATGATTAATTACAAGAGGTCTTCTAGGTTTGATCTTATTGTCTTAATGCTCTGTAATTAATTAATATAAACGTACATCCTTATTTCCACAGCCTTTGCTCAAGATATTAAGAACTCCAATCTCTGGACTCAATCCCCCCTGGTATTTTCTCTTGTGTTACATAAGTAACTGTGGCTGACTCTCTCCGAAAGTCCCAGCATTTGGAGATCAGGATGAAAAATGTGCTCAGGATTTTAGACTAAGGAAGGAAGAATATACTGTGAACTACACACTGTGAACTTCTCTTAATACAATAACCCAGGTAGGGGATATTTGGAAAATACAAAAATATTTAGGCAATCTGAAAATGGCACTTCTGCTTCTGCCATGCACTATCCAATAAATAGAACACATTACTGATTTCGAGAAATAATGATTTTGTACCAAATACCTCAGAAAGTAAAGAGAAACAAATACACAACATATTTCTAATTCATTGCGCTATTTGCACTGATGGTTACTTACATTAGTATAGATTTTTATTAATGTAAGTAACGGCAACTTACACATCACTAGTTCTAATTGTGATTTAAACTGGCAGCCCAAAAACATCAAGATACACTACAATGAGGTTAAAAATTTTTACATATGTTTTCACTGTATTTCTGAAAAGGGAGAACTCAGGAAATAATTATTAAAATGTAGCCCTTTTATGAAAAGAAGGAGTCTTTCTCTGAATGGTGACTTGTGTTTGTTGCAGCTATATGCTCTTAATCAAACAGTTACACAGCTCAACATCATCTTTTGTGTTTACATATGGTTTTGTGTTGATACATAGTACAGATTTCATTCCATGCTTCCTATTTACTAGATAAGAAAGTTTCTTTATGGTTTATGAAAGCTGGAATTATATTAAGAATCATTAAAAATCTCTTTAAAGTATTGCTCGTCAGTTCAATGATGCCTGAAGTTTGCAGGAAGGGGGAAAAAAGACGTACAAAACCTGTTCTGCATTAGAAACTAATTTAAACAAAGAATTACACGTGAGTTATTCACTGTGCATTGTTTATCCACTTGTTTTGGTTTATCACCTCTAGAGGTAACAAAGCTCATTATTGCACACTTTATTTTCATCCATAGAATGGACAAGGAAAATAAGTTTTCTGTTGCCTTTCTTTTTTTGTTTCCGGTACTCTTAGTTTTGAAACCGAGAGTCATGAGCAGAATGTGAAACAGAGAAATAGTGTCACTGCATCAGCATAGGAAGCCTCTGGCAGAAGCCAATTCGATCACTTCCACAAACTGGTCCCAGGTGATTAAATTGCCATTTCCACCAGTATTGTGGTGTGACATTACTTAAAACTTAGGCAGCAAATAGGTAAATAAACACAATCAAATAGTACATAAAGCTGTGTAGACTTATACCTTAACACTGATCAAAATCCAAAAGTCCTATTTTAGAAGGTATATATTTAAGTCTACTTTTTCAAATATGGGTTTCTCTATTTTAAAGAAAACCTTTTTTATCCCTAAGCATTAATTATTGCATACCTTGGTTATTCAGATTAGATTATTTAGGAGTCCAGCGACTGTTTTAATATATACGGCAGTACTTTCATATAACATCTTTCAGGATAGAAATATGCTTTAATATACTATAAATTAAAAATCAAACCACATACATGATGCTACCAGTTTTGCTATGCTCCTGCAAGTATCTGCAACATCAGACTATTATGCGTGAGATGATCACAGAAGAGAAAAACCTAACTGGCAGAATTCTCAATGGGTTTAAACCAGAACAAAAAAAGTGTACTTAGTTTAGGAGCTGAAAGTCTGTCTGTAGTTTGGCACATACAGCACATCACACCATGTAATTTTACAAAAATCAAATAACTGCAAATCACTTCAAATATTTCCTTTCTCATTGGTTTTAATCATGTTTGAAAGTAGAGAAAAAAAATTACAGGATGAAATGAAAGCAAAATGTAATGGTCTAGGACTCTTAATTCTCCTGAATGAACATTCCTAAATTTTTGGGTCATGGACCACTGTCAAACTTCAAACATAACAGGGAACCACTATGCAGCCTTCACACCAAACTTTAAATTAAAATCCCTAAATGGATGATATGATACTGCAGATCAGTATCATACCATGATTACATGTGTCTGCAGACCACAATCTGGAAACAAATATATTAAAGGATTAACTTTCCAAAAGGGAATGCTAGTCTCTGGGCCTCTTGGCATACTCATTTTATATATTGAGATATTACACAGTATCTCAGCATGCAAAGGTCTTAAGACCTCCATTCTATGGGTTTTTAATAGCGTAAGTGTGACATACCAGTTTAAGATGGGATTTTTAAATGAAATATAACAAGTCAATTCCAAGATGACTAAATGAAAAAGATTATTCATCCTGGTATCTCCCTTTCAATCTAGACTGTTGGGTTTCAAGTTTTTGGGTTTTTTTCCATGCAAAATGACCGGACTTAGAGCCTCCTTACAATTAAGTACCTATAAAATGTGGACAACAAAGTGATTTTCAACAATGTCCCTGAAAGGGCCAGCCTATGAACAGCAAAAGCTGTTCTTGCTTCAGGCTTATCACTACAGAACGTGGATTAGAATTTTGGAATTTATGTATAGATACATATACATATATTATTTTTAATATATATATATATACACATAGTATAAAAAATGCTGTTTCATGTATATAAGCGTATATAAAAGCGTTGAGAAGGAAGGACAAAAACAAAAAGAGACTATATCCATTCTAATGGCTTTATCTAAGTTTATTGGGGAAGGGGCGTGGAGAAGGGAGGGGAAGAGAGCGAGAAAGAGAGCGAG
>VYZR01111547.1:0-12840 GCA_013400675.1 Oxylabes madagascariensis
TTTTTAAAATAATGAAGTAAAAGAAGAAGCGCAAATATCTGCCTCTGTGCTCCGAGCCTGCGGTCGCCGCTTCCCAGGCGGGCGCGGATGCCCTCGGCCGGAGCCGCTCTCGGCTCGCATCTTCCCGGCAGCGACCGTCTGCTGGAAGCAGGGAAGAGCAATCAGAGCCGGCGAGGCCCGTCCCGCCAAAGAGATGCGAACACGGCACTTACCTTCGTCATGAAACTAGGGATAAAAAGGTAGCTCTTCCTAGGAGAGGCAGTGCAAAGGAATGCGAGAAGTTCAGGGGAAAGCGAAAAATCTGTAGCCTCGGGGGCTAGCCAGCAACCCCTTTCATTTCAAGCACTTATTGATTTGCTGTTGTCATCTTTGGCGACGCAGAAGGACACTTGAAAGAATTTCTGATAGGGCTCTGATCTGAGAAACGAGGTGACCTGACCGGGCTCTCACCAAATTCTTAATTACCACATCAACTGCCTAANCAAGACAAGGGGTGTGTGTGTGTACGCATATGCGTGTGTTACACTCGGCCAGACATGCAAGCCTGAGACTTGTCTGCAGCCAGCTGGTAGAGTGTCATCAAAACTAGATGTATACACTCCATGCAGGGGAGCAAAAAGGAACATTCAGATGAGGAAATCAACACGAAAAACATATTGTCGAAGGCACTGCGAGGCGAAGAGTGTTTGGTGTTGCTTGTACACAGGCATACAATGCTGACAGATGACAGCATGCTCTTGGCTAAAGGGAGATACACTGCCTTTGTCCCACATGGTGTACACACACATGCACATTCCTTCTTCCTACTCTGGCTGCTGTTTCTGCAGGACAAAGCAAAACCCATCCTTTATATGCATAATTTTCCCCTTTTCTCTTTCTATCCCCCACCCTTCCCCCCCGCCCCGCCTCCCCCAATGTGTGGTTGTTTTTATTTTAGTATCAGAAAGCTGAGGGCTGGGATTAGCAGCTATTTTGGCATCTTATTCTGTCCACCTCACAGCAGTGGCTGGACCCAGGCTTAGAAAGCCCAGCAGGCTGTTGCTTAGCATTTTGTACCCTTGTTAGTTTTGAAGAGGCACTGTCCTTTCCAAGCAAATGCCAGTCCCACCAGATCACATCTGGCCATCAAGTAAGGCTGATGACGTCCCTGTTTTCTGTGTCTGCCTCCCCTTTCCCGTTTCCAGTGGGTCACCTGCTCGGGTATGGCAACCAGGACTGTTTTTAATGTACCTGAGTCTTATACTCTCTATTGAGCCTCAGCTCCTCAAAATTCTGGTTTATAGGATGGCACTAGCCACCAGTAGAAATTAGACAGCCTAGCATTGATTTTCAAGCCTCATTGTATGGCTCCAGTCATTTGTGACAGAAATTTTCGGCTCATAGCTTGCTCACATCCCGCATCCAATACAGTGTACTTAACATGTCTGTCTTCTCCCCATATGCCTGACACTTTGCAATACTGCCATTGAACTTTCTTCTCAGCCGTGTCGTGTTGCAGCAAAGGGAATGAATGAAACCACCCCTTGTTATCTTACAGGAGCTGGATTCAAATTTGAGAGATTTGGAAGTTTAGTAGACAAACCCAAGAGGAGGTGCCACATGGATTTTTTTTTGACACAACTCTCTATATTGCTCTGAAAATCTTTTCCAAAGCTTATGGAAACCCAGGATCTCTGTGTAGTTGCTTAATTTATTTTCATCCATACTTGGTAAAATTAGACCTTCTGGTAAGTGCTGCAGGTGAAGGTTGAAGAGGATGTCACATTTTTCAAAAAACAGGTACTACACTACAACAGTGGAGCCAGTGTTATAGTGTCACGGTCTCCTTGCGACTTTCATCTGAAAAGCAAGCAAGGTGTCACACCTCCTGTCTGTCACAGCACGGAGGGACCCATCCTTCAGGCCACGAGTGCTGGCAGTGTTTGTGCTCACCCTCTTCAGGGAGCCTCTGTCATGTTCATCAAGTGACTGCTTCTCCTGTGTCTCCTTTGCCTTTGCTGTTGCCAGTCCGTCTCTCAAGCCGCAAAATGCTCCACTTAAAATGTGTGATCTCTAGCTGTGGCCTTTGAGTGTTTCTGAAGGAGAAGGGGGAGAAATGGTACCAGGATGACCCTAAATTATCTGTATATTGTGGTTTTGTTACAAAACAGTACTCTTTCCTCCTTTGGGCACAACGCAGTTGTGATGAAGCTTATTGAAGCAGATGAAGTAAATGTGCATTACTTGGACTTTGCTCTCCTCTCACACATGATTTCATGATCATTCAGTGTGATGATGTGCAATCGATCCATTCCTGGGTCTTGCTATCTTTGCTGAGCTACACGTGGCTGAAAAGATAGATGCACACTGAAAATACTGTCTGTGTCTGATCTCACAACATTCCTTACGCAAACCTTTCTGTCTCCTTTCTGCCTTCTCTGGGCTGTGCCTCAGTCCCTCACTGCAATCACCCCCCCATCACCATGGAAGGCCCCGGAGTGCATCTTCTGTCCTGGCTGATGGGGTTTTTTTGGTAAGAATATTTAGGAAGGGGTGTTGCATGTGCTTTGAAGTTCTGATATGAGTTTTTGGGATGTACAGTCAGGTTTTGGTAGGCGGCAGGACTGTTGCACTACTTGGCCTTTGGAGATGGCTGGAGCTGCCTGTCACAGACCCTGGGTGGCTCATGGCTGCCTGAGGGGCCACTGCACAGCAGCCTCACTGCAGCCACTGCTGTGCCTCCTCACCCATGGCTGGCACATGCACAAACCCACTCAGGAGTGCAGGGGATCACAAACCCCCATCCCTGCTGGCAGTGGGGTGAGGAGAAGGAGGGAAAAATCCCACCCAGCACAGGGAGGCCTCACTTTTATGTTGGAGGGACACCTGTCACTGCCTTCCTCTATGGCGTGAGGTGACAGGATGTGGCCAGAGTCAAGACAGGCTTCAGAGGATCTGGCTGAAAGCAAAGGAAACAGAGCTTGACAGTAGCCCAGCTGTTTAATTGGGGCAGTCTGGAAAGCCCTGTGACTGTGAGGGAAGGCTCCAGCCCTGACGCCCCTGACCCACCGGGAAGGACTTGCTACCCCTGTGCCAGCTCCTCAGCAGCACTCCCACCAGCCCAGGCTGGCTGCTGGGTGGTCAGGATGGCCGGTCAGGCTGTGCCCCAGCCTTTGGAAAGTCTCCGTGCTTTAGGAAGGTTAAGGTATTAAGTGGCATTTGGGAAAATCGCTCGAGGAAGGGCAAAGGTGGCGGCACCCGGTGGGTCGTTCTCTGTCTGGGAGTGTGGCCAAGCTCTCTTACTGTAATACACTGTGTCCAAGTGCTGGCTCCCTATTAGACACTGCATTTAAAAAATATTTCACTTGGAGACGTAGTGCTAAATTTTCTTCACCAGCTGAGGGCTGCTTCCCTACTTTATTTTCATTTTCCCTTTCCCTAATTTTATATGTAGCTATTTTGACCTCCTCCATCAGAGAAGACGTTGAATGCTTTCAGAAAAATATTTGTTCTGATGGAATTTATGATGTGATCTGTTATTCAAATTTATAGTTAGCTTGATGTGGCAGGTTAGGTAAAAAGGCTTTTGATGATGTTGTTACAATCATGAGAAGCCATATTTTTAAGCTTTTTTAGGCAGAGCTTACCAAAAAGTGTTTGGAAGCAGAATGTGTATATAATAAAATAAAGAATAGAGTTGGAAATATTGCCAGGTTAAAAAAACCCCACAAAGTCCAACCCCTAAGCTAAAAGGTAAGTTTATAGGTACACTGTAGGAGTGTCTTAATATTCTCCAGGTAGAAGAAACGCTTACTTTGAGGTCATACTTGACAAGAAAAGGGGAAATATTCTCAGTATTAATTTTGGGGAAAATTTTGATTTTGGGAATGAGTGTATTCAAATCACTATAGCAGACAAGAAAGCAGAAGAGGAGATCTTGCTGGCAGGTTTCTCTCCTACATTTTTCTGCTTTCAGGAATCTTGCTTACCAGGAGAGCAGTGCGTCTGCTGGTTCTGCCAGTGTTGTACCACCCCACCGAACACAGGGGCAGCTTGGTGCAGCGAGAGGCAATCTTCTTCCCAACTGCTTTCGCTGGTGGTGTCGACAGGATCTCCTGAGGAGAGCATGCCACATAAACCTGTTCTCCATTCAGCTGGGTCATCCCTTCGCCTTTGACTCTGACTAGGGATGGTCCATGAACCCTCATGGAACACGTTTGTGGAGTTGCTCATGGTACCTACAGCCATTGATCTCAAGACTGAGCTCTTTACACACCTGCTTATCTCACTTTTTTCCTGTCTGCTCTCTACTGGCCTAATTTTGCAAGTTTTTACCATCCTGGGCAGGGTTTACTCATGCCATTGTTTCTGGGGATAAGAGTCGTGCTGCCTTTCTCTGTTTAGCATCATACTGTTTAAAAGAATGTATTCCCCATGTAAACTTCAGGGAGAAAGAAAAGAGACCTTTTAAATTTGACAGACTGGTAGAGACTGAAGGAGATCTTTCCGCAGCTGATTTATCTGTCTCTGCCTGCTACTGAGTAGCTATAGCACATTTTAGTTATTGTTTTCCCTCCTGATTTCTGAGACCAAACATTTTCACACAGACTATTTGTCTTTAACTGATTTTTCTTTTTGTCTTAGAGCACAGGGAACACAAGGGGCCATGAAAACGTTGTGGCAATTACCTTCCTATGAAAGCAAAGCCCAAATTAAAGCAGGGAAGCTCAGAAAACATTGCATTATAAGAACAGCCTGGAAGTTATTTCTGTCTTCTCAGATTTTAAAAGCTACTGAGTATACCTGTGATTATAAGTGAGCTGTAGGTCAACAAAAATTGCTGTTAGTGCTTTCATTATAATCTCAATTGTTGGGAGTTTACTTAGCACAAACATTTGCTTTGTGGTGAAAGTATGGCATGTAAGCCTTTTGATCTGCAAGCAGTAAAAAAAAAAAAAAAAAACTACCAAATTTTTTGCTTTGTTTTCATTCCCTCCAAACACACTTCATAAACTGCGTTACAGCATGAGCAATCTGATGTTTGAGCTATAAAACATGGCAAGAATATAGATGACATTGGCCACTCCCCCTTTGCTTGGTTTGGGAGAAAAATCTTTTTAAAAGGCACGATAAGATCTTTTTTGAGTGTGCTCAGTAGCAGACTGCACTCCTCTGCAAAAAGATGAGAAGCCTGAAGTATGGGCTTTGCCTCATATGTAGCCCTTTGAGTGATAGGCAGAGACACTCTCTCTGCCGCTCTGAGAACTGCAAGATGGCAGAGAAAGGCTCAAAATATGGTGAGCGTGAAGATTTTAAGATTCTTGAGTTCACACAGGGCAAGGAACCAGTGAGAAGTCCTGAGCTCGTTCTCTCTTTGTTCCTTTTTTCCCCGCACCCCAGTTGTAAGGGCTTCTCTTCTCCCTCAGGAAAGGAAAGCAGCCCGCTTGTTGCTTCTCTAAGCTTTTCCAAAGAAATCAGCAATGCAGTGCTGAACAGCTGGGCTCTTTCTTGGCACCTCACAGACAGGGGAGTGAGAGAAAAAGATTTCCAGATACTTAAGCAGGAGTCGCAGCTGCTGCTATGGCAGAAGTTTTCCTGTGAACAAGCAGGTAAGGATTTTTGTAGTGCCTGGGCAGGCTGAAGTTTCACAACGGGCGCAGAAACGGGCACGGAGGGCAGCAGCGTCCCTGCCTGCCCAGCTCCGTCCCCGCCTGGTACCTGGAAAGGCCAGTCAGTGTCAGCTCGCACGGAGCGGAGGCTGCGGCTCCCCAGACGGTGTCAAATGACAGCCTGTTTCTTTAGAAAACCTGTCTGTGGGTTTTCCTAATCTGCTGAAGCACAATGAAACACAACACGTTTCACTTTTCACGTTTCGCTTTTGTCACGCCTGCTGAGCTGTGGTACAAGCAATAAGTAATCCTGTATTTGCAGGTGATACGATAATATAAAAGGAAGGCGTCTTCACATCATTTAGGCATTCCTGAAGGGTGCTTTTTTGTGCTTGGAAGGATGAACTACAGAGTTGATTGTGACCTTTCCATTCCGTCACTCTACCAGAGCACCCACTTTTTTGAGACTTTTTCGAGACTTTTTCCTTGTTTCTTTGCTCTCTCTCTTATATCAGTTTTCCAGATTTTTGGTCTCGCACATTTACTCCAGGTTTCCATTCTGAAGTGTTTACATACAATTCATACAAGGACTAGAATTCAACCTTACGCATTTTCCCAGTGATACAGAAATCTTTGTATCTGTTCTGCTCTAAAGCAGAACCTTACCCTGCCTCTATGCTACATATTACTGAAAAAGGGGCTTTTTTAAACATTTAATTTTTTAGGAGAGAGAAAAAAAATTATCTTTCTCTTCTTTTAATAGGTTACAGGCTTGTTAAAGGCTGATTTTTTTCCTAGAATGATGCTTCCACACAGAAAAGTGCTGCCTTCCCAGTTAAAATTTAGCATTGTTACTGGCAACCAAAAATATTGGTATTATGACAGGCAGTGCAAGGAAAACACAGAGGAGCGATCAACAGCACCATTTCCATAACTGCTAACACCTGTTAACTCCAGTCAGGTGTTGGCACTTTAAATACCAGCTCTGGGAGGACTATTTTTGCTGGGGTTGAAGGCGTCTTTGTCTTTGGGAGCTAAAGATTTAGAGAATCTTCGCTCCATCCTAAGAATTCGTTGTAGAAGGAGTGTTGGTTTCAGCAATTCCATCCGCTTTCCTTCGACGCCACCTGCCTCTCCCTTTCCTATCCTGAAGGTTAGCATGTGTGTATATATTTACCAGAAAAATCTGATACTCCTGGGTCTTTTGGTGGATTTGATGTTTGCTGGAAATTTTTTCTCTTCCACTGAGGTAAAGTTTAGTTATTCAGACTTCTAAATAATTCCTGATAATGAGCAGAACTGGGGTTTGGGTCCATATCCAGCAAAAGTCTTTAAAGCTAAGTAGCTCAGGTCAAGAAGGTATACTGTGAATTACCTTAAATCCACAGAGCTGGTGTTTTAGCCTAAATTCTGTTTCTTGGGTGGCTTCATTGTGTGGGTGGTCAAGTTAGTTTATGTCTTCTAGAAACTGCATCGGACAAATGGGATGGAACCAGCCTGTCCTTGCTGGTGGAATGCTGACTGTTTTCTGACTGGCTAATACAACAGAGTGAGGTTAGGAAGTGCACACATGCTTAAGGAGTGAACTAGGCTTGACCTACGGACAAGAGGATTTTAACTGTGGCTGATGTGGTTGATAAAGGCCTGTGGACTGGTCTTAACAGCAAATACTTTGACTAAGCATAAAGCTTCTGCTTTTCCATGATTGCACACTTTCCTTTGGTCCTAGATCTGGCAATTTTTCTGTATATCTGAGATACTGTGTTTCCTGGTTTGACCTATCCTTTCCTTAATTCTTTACTTGGCATAAGGCTTTCAAGGGAAGGTGGGGACTGGGGAAGTTGGGATGTTTGTTTCTGCTCATTGGTACAACTCATTGGTCTTTTTTTTTTTTTTTTTGTCCCTTTTGTTTTTTTTTTTTTTTTTGTCCCTTTTGTTTTTTTTTTTTTTTTTGTCCCTTTTGTTTTTTTTTTTTTTTTTGTTTGTTTTTTTTGTTTTGTTTTTTTTGTTTGGTGTTTTTTGGGTTTTTTTCCCCTTTTTCTTCCTATGGAGGGAAGGCAAATTAAGTCTACTTTTCTTTCCTCCTCCTTTCTGTCTTTGTTATCGGTTTCTTTGATACTGTATTGAGTGTGTTCAGCTGCATTTCTGACTTATTAATGTTAATATGTTGAATATGTATAAATGTGTACGCAAGAGAATTCTGCTGCGCTTTTATAAGTAACAGAAAAAATTAGTTAGCTTTATCTTTCTTATTTTATTACTATCTTAAACATGTCAAACTCTTCACTGTTCCCTTATTAAAGGTTAGACAGTCCCAGTTTTAGCAGTAACATAAGAGATGCTGTTTTTTGACAAAGTAAAGCTGAATTTTAATGTATTAGGGAACCTTGTATTAGCAGGTTAGGATTTAAAAGTTTATTAGCAAACCTTGGATTTCTACATCATTGAACTGTCATACTATACAAAAGCTTTTCTCAATTATGAAAAAATGCTTTTTTGAGATTAAAGTGTGTCCGTGTGTTTTTGCTGAATGGAAGAAACAGGTCGTACTAATTCAACATACACTGTTTGAAAATAATTTTTTTTGTGTGTGTAGGCTGGAATACCAAATTGAGTATCAGGAGGCTGCTGCATCTTTGAGGGTTTGTTAAATGTACTTATAGTGTAGATGTTAGAACGTACCCTTCAGTTTTGTAAAAAGTCTGACCTGAGGGAAAGGAGGGAAATGTAATAAGAGTAGGTTTAGAAGTGTCAAAATAATGTCAAAATTAGTGTTCAAGTGCTTAACTTCTGATACATCTGGTACAATTTGTAGATGTGCTAAATGCTTGGCATTCTTATTAGTGTCAATGAAATGAAGATACTTGGAGTGAAAGGGTTATAAAACTTACCCTTCCTGATCATCTAATTATGATAATAATGCTACTTTTAGTTTATCCTGGCTGATTGTTACATGGGAAAGTGTTGAAGTAAGAGTCTAATGTTTTCTCCTCTCTGCAAAATAGAAATCCCACGTTTTTGGTAGCCTGCAGCTGTGAATGCTGAAACTGGTAAAGAACACAAATGATCTAACTGTAATTAGAACACTGTTTTATTTTTTCCCACCTTCTTCTTCACCCCCCCTCCCCAACAGGCACTTGTCTTTTGTCCTTTTCCATAGAATTGCTATAAGAAAGAATTTTTGGGTTTCTGTTAGTGTTTATGACCTGGCAGCATACTGACTTTTCTATCGTTGTTTGAAATCTTAGGTGGTTTCTGGTGCACCAAGGCTATTGTAAGATTGAGATGCTTTGGTTCGTGTGCAAATAGAAGCTGTCAACTGTTCAGTAGAACCAGGATACTTTCAGCTCCTCAGCTGAAGGCTGCCATATACTTTCAGCATGTCCTTGTCTGTTTGAAAAAGTTCACAGCTGGTTAGCTGAATGACGTGGAGGGCCCTTTTTCTTTTGTTATGCAGCTGGTGCTAACTAGTGGCTCAGTACTGGAAGAGATCAAGAATTCTGAGATTCAAGAAGGAACAAAATGTTAATTTAAGCCCCCTAAAAAGGCCAGATTTGGACATTTCTGTAAATTGCAGTTCAAAACCAGAGGAAGAGCTCCTGTTTCCTTTTCTGAATTGAAATTCTCTTTTGGTATCAAATTAAATGTACAACAGTGAAGTGGCCTCTTTCTTCATCTCCATAGTGTTTAAATATTTGATTGGACACTGTTTTAGAGACAGTTTTATTTGCTTCGAAATTGTTGTACTCCTCCTGAAAGGCAAGCTTTTTTGTACAGGCTCAAAGAGGATTCCAAAAATTGCTGGTTGCCTGTGAAGTGTTGTCTTTTTTCCTCTTTTTTTTTCTTTTTGAGGGGACATGTCTCAATAACATACTGATGGATATTGTATTTCTGATGAGCATTTTCTGCCATTTTACAAGTTTACTTTAAAGTTAAGCATCTGCTAGAAAGTAATGGTAGTTAAGGACTTAGTTTCTTGGCCAGGACAAAGTTTCGTTTCCTTTTGTTATTAGTTCTATGTCATCAAGAAAGTAGACTAATGTTATTTTGAGTTTGTCTTACTTCTTTTTTCTAGACATGTTGGGCTGAATAGCTCAACATAACAAATTATTCTATGTGCTTTAGTTTCAAATTTTTCATGTAGAATCCAAGTTTTAGCATCAGGATTCAATTAAATGATAGTTTGATTTGACTGAAAAATTAATGGTCCGGAACTGAAACCTCATAGTATTTTTTAAAGTTCTTATTTTCAGTACACCTGTTTTGAATAAAAGTCTGGACTCAGCCCAGCAACATAAAGCTACATGTTCTCTCATCAGCTAAACATACATAATGATTAAATTTAATAGTGATTGTTTTCTCACTGCTTCTTTTGGCTGCATAGGTATCTTTCTGCATTCATAAAATTAATTCCCTGGCCATAAGTGGCACTATACTAACTTGCTGTGAAAAGTTCCTTGCTACTGTCTGTTGTCCTTTTCAGGAAATAATAATTTGCCAAGTACAAATCATATTCGATAATTATATGTCATCTTCAATGACAGCTTGAACATTCAACTCCTGTTTACGCTTAAATTGGACATATTGATTTTTCATGTTAATGATAAACAGATTGGCATGTAATACATTTGACAATACATCTGCTTAAAATGTGTTAAGATCACTGAATGAAAAAAAAAGGGGTTGCAGTGCTAGTGGAGGAACTCAAGCCAAAAGTAAAATGAGGATGTACGCTACTCTAGGTAATTCCCCACAAAAGAGTGCAGTCCCTTTAATCCGATGTCATAGCAGGCATATTTATACTTGACTTTTCTGATTTGCTTTTAGTCTGTCTTCTGGCCAGGAGAGATTCTGCTGCCAAGAATAATGGGAGTTTTAAACAAAATTATTGCAGCTTTACTTGAAAAATGTTTTTGGGTTTGAATTTTTATTTTTTTCTTATAGAATATGCTACAAATAAAAATGGAATTTGGCCTAACTACAGAGTTTAAGCTCTTGTTACCTCTGCGTTCAGTCCTAAATAGTTTCATATTTGATGTTATATCTGTGTACATGTACCTTAATGTATTAGGAGAATATGTACTGATGATATTAAAATCGTCTTCTACTAAATTGCTGCTTTGGATAAAGATGAAAGTTTCCAGGAATACTCCAATTTTGCTGATTGTAATGGTTTATTTAACCCCCTCAAGTTTCTTTATAACTTAAATAGATACCTTAAATTTGAGTTTTTAAAATTTTTCTGTGGGCTTTCATGTAAAACATATCTAAATACTATGTAAAACCCAGTTATCAAGCTTTAGTTTTAGTAGGCATTGTGATGTAAATACTTGCTTCCAAGTACAGTATTCCTATCAAACACCAGGTGTAAAATGTAAAAATGTGGAAATATATATACCCACACATATACACACTATGTGTACACTCAAAAAAGCAAGTGATTGGTGAATGTTTGAAATGCTGTGGATAGAGCTGATTTAGCCAGAAAATGACTGACATCTTTGGACAAAAACCCCACACAAACTGTAGTTGTGGAATTGGTTGTGAACGCAGCAGAGTCTCAAGTGAAAATATACTGAAAGAATGTCTAAGTATTTCTAATAAAAACTTTATTGTTTGTAGTTTGCAAAGCATGGGATTGAGATCTTTGGATAAGCTTGCTATTTGGGCTTCTGTGCTTCCTATCACAGAACATCTTGAGGCTCTTCTTGATCAGTGAGGCCATCACATGTTCTGTCCTGAGCATCTTTGTCCATAGTGATTTTTAAGGCTATTTTTTTCTTCAGACTTTCATAATTTGAAACTTGAAGACAAGTGGTTCATAGTCCTGTACCACAGAAGAATGTGTTATTTTTAAATAAAGCATGAACAGTTTCAGAGTAACAGAAGTTATTTTGCTGCTCAAAGTGGAGTGAACCTGAATAGTTTGTCTTTACAGAGCCTCTCCTAGGCTGTCTTTGGAGTGTGTGTGTTTGTGTTCAGGCTTGGTTTTTAACATGAAGGTGATGCAATGATTCCTCTAAGGTACCATATTTCTGTGGTTAGTTTGTTGCCGGTGCTTATTCTGTTTGAACACCATGCTCTTTACTTTGTGACTTACTAATACTTTTCTGTACTTCCATGTTTTCTTTGATCTCGCTTCCTTGTATTTTCAGAATGCTGTTTTTATAAGTACTGCTGTATTTAACCACACAAAGGATAAATCCATATTCAGGTTGTGTGGTCTTTGAGCGTGGCCTGTCATGACTTTACTTGCATTCTGAAGATTCATTGACTATAAGGCACTATAGGTTCAGTATATTCCTGTGTTTTGTTCAGCTGCTACAATGTAGAAGTGAAGTAGCCATGCTTGTCTGAAAAAAAAAAACCACGTAAATTGAGTATTGATTAATTGTGGTCATTTAATGGGGAAGGTGTAGAGGGTACTCCAAAAAATGTAGAGATCTACAGACAGTTGCTTTTCAACAGGGAGGCATATTTTAATTAAAGAAGGAACTTCACACCTTAAAAAAAATGCAGCCATTAAAGAAAAGTATAAAGAAGCAAGGAGCTGCACATTAGACTTGATTATATGCAGTGGTGGTGTGTTATTTCTACCAAATAAATGTGCCTTTCCTGTGAGACAGGTGTCTGAGTTGGGATGGGGAGGGTAAAAAAGACCAACTTTCAGTCACATAAGCCTTTCCTCGTGCTTGATTAGATGCTGTACGCAATTACTACAGGTCCTGTAGGCACATGGGTCTGGTACAGCACACTTGTACAGCACTGGGATAGGCTTTTTCATGTAAAACATGCATTTAAGCGTATAAAACAACTGAGATGGTAAATTAAATTTGTTCTTAGTAAAATATGTCAGCTTATCTTAATTTTCTCATTAGTGAGATATATGATAAATTACTGGAGACTTAGCTGCTGTGGAATTATTTATGTTAACTGATACAGCATAATAATGTGATGATGAGAAGGACCTGGGAGAGGAAGAGGGAAAGCAGAACTTGGACAGCTATCTACTGAAATGAAAGGAATCTTGATTGCCCACTAGGTTTTAAGTGCCTCTCAATTGTAAAAGAGGCATTTTGATTATATTACTAAAAACACATACCCTACCTCCCAAAAGAACCCCAAACGAAGCCCTCAAAACCCATCCAAAGAGCCTATCATAGCAAAACCTGGAGCTGTGTCATCACTTGACTTGATTGTAGGCAGTTCAGTCACTGTTTTGGCTTGGATTTGCATCTAATTCTGAATAGCA
>VYZR01111595.1:1390-15439 GCA_013400675.1 Oxylabes madagascariensis
CAAATTAAAATATAATAGGTAATATTTTGTCACAATTAGTATGCGTAAATGCCATGTACATTATTTTGCAAGTACAACTTAATACCAGTTAATATACTTTTATTTCAGAATTTGGACTATAGGAAAAAAACATTGCCAGGTATGATTAGTAATCTGTATTGATTACCACTGCAATCTCTCCTGTCGTGTTGTGTTAAATGTATTAGAGCATAGATGTTTCTGTCTGCACATAGGCTACCTTCATTCGGCTAACATTTGGCCTAGAAATATGCTTTTTTCAGTAATAACACTGTACCATTCGATGTGTCTTTATATACTGTTCCTGAGTCCTAGAATTGAACTTTTTTTCTGTCAATAACCATTTTAAGGAAGATTTTGTCTAGGAACTCTAGCCTCCTTGGAAGAGCTGTAAGCATTGCTGGTTTAAAGTTCCAATTTAATGAAGTCATGCTCACACTATTAACAATGCACATGGCTGTACACACTAGTTTTACCATATTAATATTCACTTGAACACTGATCTGGCTTGAAGACAAGAGAACACAGAATCTGGATAGGATCTGATCCTTTAGTTATTTATGTATCCCCAAGACAGTATTTGCCTGTATGTCTCTCTGCTTGGATTACTCATACAATTATAAAATGGCTTGTCTTGAAAGGGGCCTTAAAGCTCACCTAGGTTCTAATCCCGTGCCATGGGACAATGTTCAAATCTGAACAACAAACAAAAAACCCCAAAGTAAAACACCAACCAACCACAAAATCCTCAAAAATAACTCCCCTGACCTGTGAGTTGGAGCTGAGTGCAAATTTGGCTAATGCACTTGCTCTTGATAAATCAATCAGAAGCAGGAAGAATGGTAAAGCTTCACTGAAAAAAAAGAGGCATATGTTAAAATTCAAGGTTTATGGTACAGGAAAAAAAAATGTAAGCATGGAATCCAGAATAACAATTCATTACTTACTTTAAANTATCTAGAAAATCATTAAAATAATGCCAATGTGAACATAAGGATTAAAAGATTAGTATTTGTTACCAATTCAGATAAACCACCCCTCCCAACAATTAAAACGCATAGAGCAAATACAAAAACCGCATACAATACCTAAAATGTACTTTGATCCAAGCTGCCTTAGGTTCTGAAACTGGAAATATATATAAAGAATTGCTATGCAGCGTGTGATTGTCAGGATGATGATGTCACTGCTCAGAACATCCTGTATGAAACACAAAGCAATTTCTTTATGTATTATACTAAGGAATAACTTGTAAAGTTTCAGTAATAAAAAAATCCATTGTGAAGCTGCATTAAAAGTGAAGTTCCAGAATAAAATACTTATCACTACTAGTCTTGCCTTAAAAACTAAAATACTAAAATATTTGGTCATTAGTGCATCCCTGTTTGCATACAGCTTTAATATCCAAAATGAGAAAAGAAGGCCATGAACAAGCTTCTGTATGGCTACTTTACTCCTAATACATCACAGCTTGATCATATTCTACAGAAAACCCTGGATCTACTGATTAACATCAACTACTATAAAATTAATTTAAATCCTTACTTCTTCAAGTTTGGGGCACTCATAATTCCAGCCACAGATCTTATCATTCCCAGTGAACATCTTCATGGACATCATGCAGATAGTGAGAGTCACTGTTCCCACAATGACCTCCCATGGATGAGAGGCTACAAAAAGGCCATGCATTCGGAAGAGTCTGGACAGCATTTTCAAGGCTGGTTCTCTACACTTAGCAACCCTGCAACAAAGGAATATTCTATATAAGTACAAGATAAGGTGAAAAAAGACAGAGCTCTGTACTTCCCTGCAAGACATCCTTCAGGAAATAAAAGCAAAACCACTCAAGTCAGAAATGAGTAAGAGAAACGGATCTTTACCTTTCCTTCGACCTTCTACGTAAAACACATCTAATACCCCAAAATATAGCATGATCTGCTCCTGTCTTCTCAATCTTTTTTTTTTTGTAATACACATCTTCCTGGTTTCCTCACAGTCTTTGCCACTGGGATTAGGTCATCCGTTAGAATATGGCACTAATAATGCCAAGGTTGAATGCTCAATCCCAGTATAGGCCATTCCCTTAACAGCTGAACTCAACAACTTTGGGTCCCTTCCAATGGGAAGATTCTGTGATTCTAACAGCAAGGCCTCACTAATCTCACAAGATCTCTCGAAATCTTCCTATCACACAATTCTGATACTGCTTTGACTCAAAAGTCTTGTTTTTACCATCTACGTAAGCACTCACCTGATTCTGTTATTTCTCTGTACTCATTCTTCCTGTCAAAAATACTGATGAACTATAAAAATTATCAATTAACCATTACTGGTAATGCTCAACAGCAGGAATTGCAATGTTATATTTCTGACTGCGTCTTCTCTACCTTCTGTTCAATATTATTCTGTGATACAAATTAATTACACTCAAAAATATTCCTTCTTCATCTAAAGCATGCAAGTCCCCACATAACAGTATTGTGGCAGTTCTCTTCTACGCTTTACTATTCCCTGGTTACTGGTGCATTTCATCATCCTTTTGCTTCCAACAGATACACAAACATTCACCACAAATTTTCACAGCTGTCTTTCATATAACTAACAACATGAATGTTCAACACATCCTTCAGACCAAGGATGTGTTGTATCTTTCTGCTCTGTGTTGTATCTTCATGCAAGTTTACCAAAGATGTTTACTTATGTCCTATGGCAGAGAAACAAAATGCCACAACATTCTCTCTCACACACATTAGTAACTGGACTTTCCTCACTGCACAAAAACAATAGCTTACAAAACTGTACTGTAAAGTTCAAAAAATGCTTAATGGCCTGGCTGAAAGGGACAATCTGTAATTTACATGCAGCAACCCAGCATTGCAAGATTTCCACGGAGGTCTGAGGGCTCTACATACTACTACTCCAAAGCAGATTAAAAAATCCCTTTGTGTTGTCCCAAATGCAACAATCCACCCACAGGGCTTCTGCTAGTACTTCTTTTGCTTGGACATCAAAAATGAAGCTGACATTCAATGGACAAAAATAAACAGGCCGTAAAATCCATCTGCCTAAGTGTTCCTGAAGATACCAGAATGATCTTGGTTTCCTACCAATACCAATCTGAATCATACGAGCACCAACAGCAATTATTTATTTTTCTTTATCCTTCCACAGTCTGGCAGGACATTTGTGGCTCATGGCGCCAAACTGAGAAAATAATTGAGAAGATTGCCTTCCTTATGAACAAATTATTTCATTTCCTGACTGAATGCTTTTTAAAAATAAAATTAAAAACCAACCCCCTCCTTTTAAAGCTGATATTATCCCTTCTTTCTCCCTATATCACATAATCTTCATTCTGTTCTGTAAATTTATGCCCAAAGCTGTGCCACACTGATATTATCATTTTTCCTCAGCATAATGGAAGGTATCTTTTAATTAGGAAAACTAAAATAAAACCCAGACAGAAGAATACCTGGGCTGAAGATTTTGAAACAATACAAAAATTAGAAAAGGCATTGCAACATCCCCTGAAAATACAAATAATTTTGAATATCACTCTATTTCAGGAAAATCATACCCAGCAGTTACAACATGACCTTATAGAGTTCTAACAGTCCTGAACCTAGTAATACTGCTAATACAACTGTTTTGGCAAGTTGGAATGAATACCTGACAATCAAAAAAGCAATTAGGAGGGCTAGAAAGCTTTCAAAACCTTTTATTGAGAAATTGTTTTTCCCACTTCTAAGCAAAAATGGTAAAAGTAAAATGGCTTCACATAATCAGTTGTGGGGGAAATGCATTAAATCATTTATTAAAATAATGATCCATAGTATCTTGTATTATTAACAGCTGCTGTCCTAAAATACAGGATGCCTCATCACTCATCTTGGGGTTAACTGAGTGATACTAAGTCCTAACCTAAAAGGATTCTTTAAAGTTTTTGGGTTTATTTAACCTGCACAAAGTGTTGGATGCTTTTTGCTATGCGGTTGACTCTTCTAGAAACTATTGATGATCTCAGACACTGATTCTGCATTAGAGTGCTGTAAGAAAAAATTCAGTGCATAACATCAGCTGGTATTTCTGTTTCAAATATTTATACACACACACTGACTTGTAGCTTGGAATTAGCAAGACATAATACTAAATACAAAGCTAAAATTTAACATTTATGTAATTCTGTTGAGTTTCAAAATGGTGGTTCAAAAGGGATGCTTTATAAATCCTGCTTGCCTTTGTTTTCATTCAAAAATTTCTACGAGACCAGAAAATAAAGCAATCCATTTTGGGAATCAAAACAGAACGCAAAATACGAACAAACCCCATATGTGACCCCCTCAAAAATTAACCAGAGTGTAAAACGCAAAGTAGACCGGTTGTACGTAATCCTTCAGAGCAATTATCACTCACGTAACAGTACGACCTGCCTCTTAAATTTTTAAGGTTTGTCACACAGCTCTCACTAACCTCAGAGCAATCCTCGGCAACACCGCCTATTAGCCCAGCACTAATTTCCCATCTCCTGCGTCTGACTCAGCAATACCTACGGGAACCAAGCGGCAATTACAGCCGGGCGAACACCCGTGCAGAGCTCACCTGGAAGGCGCACGGCAGCGCAGAAACCCTGACACGCTGCCAGGATGGAATTTTTTATCCAAGAGGAGGAACCCACCCCACACGGGCCCACCCAACACGGGGGTCTCGGCCCCGCAGCCCCGCAGCCCGCGGGCAGCCCGTCAGGAAGGTAACGGGACCGCGACCCGGGCAACCCCGCACGCCGCCCGGGCCGGCCGTGAGGCGGGGCGGCCGCCGCTCCCTACGCCGCCTTCCCGAACGGGCACTCGGTACCCGCGCCCGGGGCCCGGCCGGGTGCTGCCGGCCCCANCGAGCTTCCCGCCGTCCCAGTACCGCCCGGTGACACCGCTCCTTGCCGGGGCGTTAAAAGCGTGCAGATTCCCAGCTCCTGCTTGTGGGAAGCAGCGGAGCCCCTGACTCCGCGAGGGGGAAGGCAAAGCAATATATTTGTATTTGTGGGTTTCGGCCAGAGGGAAAGTGCAGTTTTTGGTTCACGAGGCATAGGAAGCTCTGAGAGACCCACCAGGATGCGTTGCTGTGTAACCTGTGCTGGGTGATCTGTGGATGATCTCCAGAGGTCCCTTCCATCCCTAGCGATTGTGTGATTCTCTTGGGCACCGAGGCGCGTGGCTGCAAAACAGCACTGCGGGGTGGCAGGGCCGTTCCGTGCTTCTGGGGCTGAGCGTGTTCAACTGCGATACAAACACCTGCAGCGTTTTTTTCAGTGGATGATCCGCGCCCCGGCTCTCCCCAAACCGCATCTTATATGTGCCACCTCGCCTGGAAATATTTCTAGTAGCTCCACATGGCACTGTGCCGTGAAGCAGTAATGTGATCCTCAAAAAAAAGGAAGTGCTGATGAACAGTTTTCGGAAGAACTCCACCCAAAGTAGTTATTGCGAGTGATGAAATCGTGCCGGCTCAGTCTTTTAAGGTGTAAATACACTTTTCATTCTCATCTTCGATACGACGTTTATAAATCTTAATTTTACTGCTGCATATCCACCTCCCCTGATAGCTTCTTTCTTAACAATAGTGGTTTTTGCAGTATCTCACCTTCATTAGCTGAAAAGTGTAAAGTATTAGCACTGAGATTTCTGCACTCATTTGTTAATATGTGCAGCAATTGCGCTAACTGCATATGACTAAGACAAAGCAAAACAGCAATTTGTACAGTTTAAACAATTATATGTAATTCACGTGTCGTTCAAGATGACCTTTAGTATCTCTGCTCTGTTTTCCACTCTTGCCATGAACATGATTTGGGAAATACTAAAAATGCTAATTTATTAAGGCCACTAATTTATTAAGGAGTCATTACAGTGGTTTGGGGTCTGTAGTCTCTGCAAGTACATTACACCACGTGCACCGACATTGAGTTCTTGCATCTGCAGCTCTGGCTGTGGCCTGCCTGCAGCCTGGCCGTGAGCTGCACGGCTGCCCCACTGCTCAGGAGATGGCAGGCAAAGCTCTGCCACGACGGCTCTGCCTGAGGAAAGCCTTGTTGTAAATTGACAGACGACCACTGAAGCGTGCTACTGCAAATGCTGAAAATACTGTCAGCTAATAATTTGGTTATCTCAAACTTGTTCCCGCTCATGAGCACGTGAACCATTCATAGGTAGCAATGAAGCAAGCTACTTAACCATGGCAGGGAAGTGTTGCCAATTTAGGGACTCTGAACACAGAGACAGAGCCTAGTTTAGAAAGGAGGTATTGTTTATTCTGTTTAGGGTACCGGGTGGAGTTTTCCACAAATAAAGCACACCAATCCTTGAAACTTTACACTATATATACATATAAATACATATATATGTATATTAGCAAAGAAATCACAGGTCATTCACAGTTCATTGCAAGTTGCTTAGTTCTCTGATTAATTAGTATTCTACCTTCTGTTGGTTGAATGATTCTCTTGTTTCTAATATGTCTGCATGCTCACCCATTCTCAAGTACATGGGTTTCTTGAGATGGAGGGCTTCTTGAGATGGTGGTCTGTAGGTTACTGGTAGAAATCTCCCACTGTGAGACTTAAGAGCCCGTGAATTGGCACCGATCCATTGCATACAAACAGTACGGGGACCTGTGGCTCCAGCCAGGTGACAAGAGGCACAGCAGGAGCCAACAACTCAACAGGAACTTTTTGTCAGGACCTGTAGGGACAGGACAAGGAGTAATGGGTACAAATTGACGGAAGGGAAATCTAGCTTAGATATTAGGAAGAAATAGTTCCCGTGAGGGTGGTGAGACATTGGAACAGGTTGCCCCAACCCTGGCTGTGTTCAAAGCCAGGCTGGACAAGGCCTTGAGCAACCTGGTCTAGGGGGAGGTGCCCCTGCCCATGGCAGAGGGGGTTGGCCCTAGATGAATTTTAAGCTCCCTTCCAACCTCTCAACATTGTACGATTCTAAGACCCCACACTATGCGGTCAAAGCCCAAGTAATCCTCCATTCAGCGTCCCCCCTCTGAGGCTGTCTGGCCGGATAAAGACACTGTTTCACAACCCCCTTCTCACTCTCTGTAACTCTCAGGGCAGATGAGCATCTCTGAGTCTCGAGATGCCGGCGTTAGAAGCGCACAAACTCGGGGAACTGAGCCCCCTCTGATCACACACAGCACGGTGTCCGCTTGCCGGGACTCCGTGGCTCTGGGGAGCGCTGCGAGCCCGGAGCCGCCCGAGGGGCAGCGGGGCCCGGCCACAAGATGGCGGCCGCCGCTGAGGGGGGCGGGCGGCGGCCCGAGGAGGCGCCGGGGGAGCGGAGCGGCCGCAGCACGGAGCGGCCGCGGAGCGGCGGCGACATCGACACGGACAGCGATGAGACTGTCGTGGAGGGCTCTGTGGCGGAGAGTGATGTGGAGGAAGAGGAGTTCCGTAGGAGGAGGTGGTAATGCGGTGCGGCTGAGAGCGGCACCTGCCCACCTCCTTGTGTGAGGGCGGCGGCGGCTGAGAGGGCCGCACTCAAGCTGAGAGTTTTCTAGTTTTTTCTTTCCTGTTTGTTTGTTTTGGTTTTTAGTTTTTGTTTGTTTGTTTGTTTTTTGTTTTTGTTTGGGTTTGTTGTTGTTGGGTTTTTTTGGTTGTGTTTTTTTGTGTGTGTGTGGTTTTTTTTAATTTGGTTTTTTTGTTTGGTTTTTTGTTTGGTTTGTTTGTTTTTTGGGGATTTTTTGGGTTTGGTTTGGTTTTGTTTTTGTTTTTTTCGGGTGTTTTTTTTGTTTGTTTGTTTGTTGTGTTTTGGTTGTTTGTTTTTTGTTTGGTTGGTTTTTTGTTGTTTTGGGTTTTTTTGTTTTGTTGTTGTTTTTGTTTTGTTTGGGTTTTTTTTGTCCGCTCTGTTCAGAGCCGTTTTGTATGCTCCTAGGCCCAGTATTTCTTAGCTCTGCAAATAGTTCCATTTATCTTCACACACCTTGAGTGCCTCGGAGTCTATGCCTCCGTGCCCACCATTTTAGTAACATTGTAGTCAGCAGAAGTGAAGTGTCCCGGAAAACAACTCGATGAAAATAAAACACTATGAAATGCAGTTCGTGCTAATTCTATTTCCCTGCAACTGCGCCTTGGTGTCATTTTTATGACATTATCTCTCGTATCCTTTAAGATACAGCAAGGATTTGAAACCACACGCCGGTTGGCTTTGTGGCCCTGTAGTTCTTGGGAATACTTAAAGCAGCCAGGTCCCTCCCCAGTTATGGTTTTCTGTGCAAAAAATCACATAAATCCCTAGAGCTTGGTTTGTTTTTTTTTTTTACTCTTTGTGTCAGTGCTTGCCCAGGCGTGTCCCCACGGCAGAGGCTGGGATGTGTGGTTTCAGGTGCCCTTTGAGTTTATAGGACTGTAATGCGCACAACTCCTTAATGACCTTTTGTTTTATTTATTTTGCAAAGGTTGGCTTTTCTTAACAAGGACATTGATTTAACAACTGAGATAAGTATTAATAAAGGTAGGACAGATTTTTTTTTTCAGTCTGTGGTGGTTTTTTTTCCTTAAACTGTTGCTTTGGTTTTTGCCTGAGTCCTGATTTAAACTTGGATGTTGGATGAAGTTCATGCTTAGGAACTGTGCTCTTTGATTACATTCCTAATTTTAGCTCATATTTTAAAAGATCCTTCAGCACATTTTTAATATTTGATTAGGTTTGCTCTGGAGTTCTGTGTTCTTCCTGTGCACTGTGACTGAGAATCCCTGACTTGAGAAGTGATTGAGCTATATATAGGGATACCCTTTTTATTTACATGTATGTGTTTTTGTGTACGTGTTTGTGCAGAGCGAAATAAATGGATTCTATATNGGCCCGGCCACAAGATGGCGGCCGCCGCTGAGGGGGGCGGGCGGCGGCCCGAGGAGGCGCCGGGGGAGCGGAGCGGCCGCAGCACGGAGCGGCCGCGGAGCGGCGGCGACATCGACACGGACAGCGATGAGACTGTCGTGGAGGGCTCTGTGGCGGAGAGTGATGTGGAGGAAGAGGAGTTCCGTAGGAGGAGGTGGTAATGCGGTGCGGCTGAGAGCGGCACCTGCCCACCTCCTTGTGTGAGGGCGGCGGCGGCTGAGAGGGCCGCACTCAAGCTGAGAGTTTTCTAGTTTTTTCTTTCCTGTTTGTTTGTTTTGGTTTTTAGTTTTTGTTTGTTTGTTTGTTTTTTGTTTTTGTTTGGGTTTGTTGTTGTTGGGTTTTTTTGGTTGTGTTTTTTTGTGTGTGTGTGGTTTTTTTTAATTTGGTTTTTTTGTTTGGTTTTTTGTTTGGTTTGTTTGTTTTTTGGGGATTTTTTGGGTTTGGTTTGGTTTTGTTTTTGTTTTTTTCGGGTGTTTTTTTTGTTTGTTTGTTTGTTGTGTTTTGGTTGTTTGTTTTTTGTTTGGTTGGTTTTTTGTTGTTTTGGGTTTTTTTGTTTTGTTGTTGTTTTTGTTTTGTTTGGGTTTTTTTTGTCCGCTCTGTTCAGAGCCGTTTTGTATGCTCCTAGGCCCAGTATTTCTTAGCTCTGCAAATAGTTCCATTTATCTTCACACACCTTGAGTGCCTCGGAGTCTATGCCTCCGTGCCCACCATTTTAGTAACATTGTAGTCAGCAGAAGTGAAGTGTCCCGGAAAACAACTCGATGAAAATAAAACACTATGAAATGCAGTTCGTGCTAATTCTATTTCCCTGCAACTGCGCCTTGGTGTCATTTTTATGACATTATCTCTCGTATCCTTTAAGATACAGCAAGGATTTGAAACCACACGCCGGTTGGCTTTGTGGCCCTGTAGTTCTTGGGAATACTTAAAGCAGCCAGGTCCCTCCCCAGTTATGGTTTTCTGTGCAAAAAATCACATAAATCCCTAGAGCTTGGTTTGTTTTTTTTTTTTACTCTTTGTGTCAGTGCTTGCCCAGGCGTGTCCCCACGGCAGAGGCTGGGATGTGTGGTTTCAGGTGCCCTTTGAGTTTATAGGACTGTAATGCGCACAACTCCTTAATGACCTTTTGTTTTATTTATTTTGCAAAGGTTGGCTTTTCTTAACAAGGACATTGATTTAACAACTGAGATAAGTATTAATAAAGGTAGGACAGATTTTTTTTTTCAGTCTGTGGTGGTTTTTTTTCCTTAAACTGTTGCTTTGGTTTTTGCCTGAGTCCTGATTTAAACTTGGATGTTGGATGAAGTTCATGCTTAGGAACTGTGCTCTTTGATTACATTCCTAATTTTAGCTCATATTTTAAAAGATCCTTCAGCACATTTTTAATATTTGATTAGGTTTGCTCTGGAGTTCTGTGTTCTTCCTGTGCACTGTGACTGAGAATCCCTGACTTGAGAAGTGATTGAGCTATATATAGGGATACCCTTTTTATTTACATGTATGTGTTTTTGTGTACGTGTTTGTGCAGAGCGAAATAAATGGATTCTATATGCATAACAGTTGTATGTAACTCTAGCTGTTCATGGTATTTTAAAAACCCCATTAATATTGCTAGTATATCTGTTGTCTTTAACATAAGAAGTTTGAGTAGAGGTATTTCAGTGCATTATGTTTAGTTTACCATTAAATACTTTTAGCATAAATGAATGCACACTCATTTAAGCTCTTAAAATATTCCCCAATGACTCCCATAGAGCAGTCTGGATGAGCAAGCATGTTTTAGTTACATAATAATTTCACATTACTTCCTTGACGATTTTATATGTTCCATTTGACTTGCATCCTACAGGTTTTATTTCAGTGATATTTCAGACTGGCTATTCTCTAAGTGACATATGGTGTTCTTCCAGATTTGGTTGTGTTTATCTTTTTTGCCAGTTTGAAGAACTGACTGGACCATAATTTTTTATCAACCTGCTCTGAGTTAATATAAATCTTATCTTCAGCCCATTGAAATCTGCAGTAACTCCAATGGCTGTGATTTCCTAATGCTGAATCTTTTATAGTTGCTTAATAGTATTAAGTGAGGAGAGCAGCATCATCCCGTTTTGAACTTCCCTGTGGTTGTCCACTGGAATTAAATCTTTGCAGCATTCCACATACATGGTTTGAGGCATGTCTGTTTGACTGTGTTCCGTTTGTGGAGTGGGCATTTGTCTGGGAGTTTTTGTCTCTGCAGCTGTAAGAGATTGTGATATATTTAGCATTCTGCCAGCATCATATAATATTTAGTAAGTTGGAATTAGAATTTCGTCATTCACGGTTTTGTGCATACTTGTATAATAGTAATTTGGTGAGGAGATACATAGTGTAAATATTAATTTCATTAGTATTTTTTTAGTGTCAGTAACAACATTTTAGTTTTCAAACATGGGGTCCAACCTTAAGAGTTTCTCTCTTTTTAATTTTTTTTGAGAGAAGGTCTTCATTTGTATACTCATTAAAGACAAAATGCCATCTAGGAGTACAAGTGTATTTTAGTCATATGGATGAGGCAGCCTACCAGAATTGCAGTTATTAGTTTAAAAAATAAGAGGAAAGATCTAATATCCAATGCAAAATCAGAGATTGTTCTGGAACAGTAAGTGAAATTAATTTTCACTGCTGGCTGGTTGTATTAATTTCTATTACATTCATGTAGTTTCAAAATCTAGTGTGATAGACTATTTAACCTGTTAAGTCCATTGCCTATCGGAAGTCTTGGTGCATGTAGCTTAGTTACTGAGTTATGTAAAAAGTTTTGGAATTATGGAAAATTACATAGAAATTAAGACAATCAAAATTTTAATTACTAGGGATTTTTTTTGTTTGTTTTTTTCTAGGAGCTTTTTCTCCAGAAATCTCTTACATACAGAAATTTGGTGACCACACATATTATCATAAGGCAGAACAGATAAATCCAGTAAGTCCAACAATGATAATGTCTTCTCTAAGCATATCTAATGATTAATTATTAATAAACCCACTGGGCTTCCCCTCGAGGGAGTTTGGTGGCTTGCAGCTGAATCGGATTTCATCTTGTTACCTATGTAATATAGTCTGCAGGAATGTATCAAAGTGTCTTATCTGGTATTTCATGAGATTGTAACCTTTCAAATTTGTGGAACAAACCCAGGACAAAGATGAGGAAGTTGCGGAGCACAGACTTTTTAATATGTTCCCTTCAGGAGCTGAATGGTAATCATCTGGGTTGACTGTGCCAGAATACACCCTGGGTTACTCATTATGAGATTAGCTATGATCCAATGACTGATGAATTGTTTCTTTCAAAAGGAAAGAGATAATAATCCAAAATGCAGAGTAAAATATCTGCTTGCATGATGATGGGGTAATTATTTTGCTCTATGGATAATTCTGTATTCCCTAATTTGCTAATTATCTCAGCTTTTAATATATTTACCATGGTTGGTAGCTAGCCCATAAACATCTCTTCAGTTGAGCAATTAGCTTTCCACCTGCATATGGCAGGGTCATGGAACAATTAGAAAGAAACAGGTTCTCTGCTTTTAACTGTGACTGTTACACTGTCTTTAGCCTGGATTCACCAGTCCAAAGCCCACAATCCATCTATCCTTATTCCAGGAAAAGTGAGTTTTCCTAAAAGGAGCTAGACTACTTCCTAGATGACAAAAGGTACATTGGAAAAGGACACGCTTTCTACTGAAGTGAATGTTTTACAGCTCATTCTAGAATTGCAAATAAATTTGTCTCAACTGACAGCGTGGGAAACAGTAAACAAAATCCAAAATACGCTGTTAGTTCAAAAATTTTTCTCCATAACTTTATTTTGCTTCCTGCATGTCTGAGGCTTGTCTTGACTGAAGTTTATCATTATTTTCTAAGGATGGAGGGAATGAGAGAAGTGCACATTTGCTCTTTCCCCTCTGGGAGAGGATCTGACTAGCTGCTTCTTAACCTTAGCCTTTGGCTTCATGGTTCTTGCCAGATTAGCCAATCCCAATGCCCAGCTCACTAAAAAAAAAGTCAGAAAAGCAAAGAAACCTAGTACTTTTCACCAAATAGTTTAGGTAATTCTTAGTAATTTTTGTTTTGGTGAGACCTGTTTAGCAAGACACTGGCAGCTTGGTCATGCACAGCTTGGGAGCAGTATAAAATTCTAAGTTTTTACTGGATACTGTAAGGAATGTTCTTGGCCTGTTGTCTTTGATACCCACATATGTACATTGCGCCACTTCAAGAACCAACATGGAATGTACTTTCATAGAAGCTTTCCTCCTGGTTTATCTTCAGAAGTTGCCATATATGCGTACAGCATTTAGATGTGATGTGATATGAGGTTCGTGCAGAGTAGATGGCTGTGACTGTTTTTCAGAAAAGTAGCGTCTATTCCAATTGCTCCAGAGAGCCTTAACTTTCTTTGTACTTCAGAAGAGTTTTGGGAGACTTAGGATATGCAGTCCTGCCTTTTGATTCCATCATGTAAGAAATTNAATGGTAGTTTGCTGAGATTTTAAAGCATCTCTCTGAGCAGTGTTAGCCAATTAGAGAGGTTTAGCAGTTATTCTGTTATTCTCCTGACCTTGCTTGGTCTCTGGATAATATTCTGTGTAAATATTCAGTCTGATTCGCCTGAAGGTCTGTTTAAGCAAATTTCTCCGTCTTGCTCTTGAAGCAGTTGTGAAGATGTTTGTTCTTACTGTGTGGCTAGTACCTTGTGTAAGCCAGAGAAGTTGTCACTTAGTGTCCACACCAAGGAGTTCTTTCTTAGAGTCCTCTAGTGCTGTTAATATTGTCCACTGGAAGTCAATGATTTGTTTAAAATTGCAGCTGTCAACTAGTGATAACCAGTCTTAGCTCATCGGTGAGAGAACCATTCTGCAGTTCACTTGACTATCTTAATCATTTCTAGTTTGCCTTAGACTTTGTATAAAGGCTTCTTTTTCCACACTGAGGGAGATCTCTGCATTGTTGGCAAAGGCACAAAAAGCAGATCCAAGGTCTTTGTAATCAGGAGTTGGTATTTGGCTCCCGCTGAGACATCAGTGCTCTCCTTACCCACCTGCTCTTTCCTGTCTTGGCTTGTGGCAGCCCTGCCATCCAAGATTTACTTGAA
>VYZR01111686.1:4410-16195 GCA_013400675.1 Oxylabes madagascariensis
AGGACTGAGCATCTGTAAAAGGTTTGCATGTAGTACCCTTGCTGACACCAGATATTTAAGATCAAAGATTGGACAAGCATAACTCATGTCCTTTACAAACCCTTTAAAATACAGGTTATATCAAAGATTCCTTGGACTGCTCTCAAATATAGACAGTCTTAGACAGATATACCTGTCAAGCAATTAATGCTTTTACCAAACTTCTGAATTTTTTTCAGGAGGCTAAGGCAGATCATTGGAAATACGCAGTTCAATTGTAAAACTGAAATTGATTTATGCTACTCTTCTTCATGCTTAACTCCTCCTTAAGGAAATATGTGGCTCTTTCACCGCTGATGCTTTGCTATAGATTCCAGTCCAGTATTTTGAGTACCCTATTTCTATCCAAAGATGATCATAAATTGCATTTACACTAACACATGGTAAATCTTTGAAAAGAGGAAGGATTTGAATGGTCAGGGAGATGGGACAGTCAGGGCTGGAAATATTAACTTGCTGTATAAGGAACCAAGTACTTTGCAGAAACACATCCAGTGTTTCTATATTTTTTCAGCTAAGAGGGTGGAAAAGATTCATACTGCATTGCATCAAATGCCCTGGGTAAAATATTAGTATAATGAGAAACAATTAATTTGAAATCAATGTACTTTGCTGCAACTACATATAGTTACACTTTTATTAGTGTAGATGATAATCAGAACTCGACCCTTTCAACTTCTGAATTCACCTGTATCTGTTAGAAGCCAGATGCACCATGAAGTTTTCCAATTAAAAGCCAATGTGACTCTTCCTGGAATGATATTATGCCCCTGACTTCCTGTTTTCCTTAAAACCATATTAAAGTTAATGCAGCTCATTACTAATGATACAGTCCAAAAAACAGTAAATTACGTAAAACACATATTCATAACTGTATTTAAAAAGAAGTAATTAAGTCAATGCCCACAAAATTTGTTTGCAGAAACTGTGGGTTACTATTCCACCAACTGTTTCAGTTTCTATCAACACATTCAGTGGTTTTGGTAACATTTTTGGCCTTTCCTAAGGGACATTTTGGGCATAAGAACCTCATAAAAACAACAGTAACAATTGAATTATCATTCTGGAGTGATTTAATTAAATCACGGCAGAATTGGAAAAATACTTACGCTCCACAAAGTAAGAGCTGGCATCAATCTTCCAGATAATTTGACCACGGTGAGAGCCATTGATGCCACGGTTCTTGTAGTCCAAGAAGTTTTCTGACAAGACCTCATCTATAAAAAAAGAAGACTGGTCTCAGTAAGTGTCTGTTATGACAACATGCACAGCAGAGCATCAAGCTAAAAATACACTTTAGGCTTGACAGAACATACTAGAACTACTAGAGAGCTTGGCATCACAGGTTGAGAAATCAAATTTATCGTTCATTTACACTATAAAGTTCAGCCAAAGTGGCTGAAGCAGCAACACAGGATGGGCTGGGCCATGGCCTCATTGCTCTAGCTTCAGTGGGATGAAATGGATTTCACATCTGTGCTCTAGCAAAGCAAAAGGCCACAATCTCTACCTGCAGAGACCAGCCAGCAACCTCCTGGGCTTTTCCTTTTAGTGATAACAACAGTTTTAATTTTAACAGAGATTTGTACAAATGTGCTTTAACCAACTCAGCTTTGCTTGCTTCGGACGAAGTCCTGGGTAGTGCTGAGACTCAGTTCTGAAGACAATTATGTTAACTATTAGCTCTATTAGAAGTGAGAAAAAAAGTGAACCACTCAATCTGACATTAAAATACTTCAGTTGTAAACACTGTGAAGAATTGGCTTTGTTTCAAGAAAAAAAGCAAAGATAATGCCATACAACAAGGAACACTGTGCCTGAGGACACAGGGATGGTGTGACCAACTGCAGAACAGAAGAGGCAGCCCAACAAAGTTGAGAAACCCAAAGACTATAACAATAGTTTTATAAAGGAGACAAAATTGAAGTAAACTACACTTTCACTGAAAGAAGAAAGCAGCAAACAGACGTCAATATTGTCCCACTGGCTTTCCATAGTCATGCTTTCAAAGGAGGAAGGTGAGCGAGTACCAACACTGAACTCTTTGGTGTTACTCTCCTGAGGGATTACAACAGAAATCCTTCTAATGAGGTGATTAATAATTGCAATGGATAATTAGAAATAGCAATGCTATCTACAATAAATTTTCCTTTTGCTGACTTGCTAATTGTCAGGATTTATTTCACCAGCTGTGTTTCTTGCTCTGTTTTGAAGTGCATCTGTGCTGTAATCTTTCAATAGCAACATCCTCTGGTATGATTTCTGTTCTCGCTTTCTACTTTATAGTTGGTTGTGTCTTCTTTTAAATTCCATATTACAATTATCTAAAAAAAGCAGGTAACTATACAATTGTTACTCTCAGAGCACTGGTTTACTTATGAATATCTTTAGTAAAGGACCATCCTGGATACAGATTATCAAGGATCATACACATCATTCTCTTGAAGTAGGAACATTATATACTTGCGAGAAGACTTAAATATATCCCTTTTGCTTTGGCAGGGAAAACACTTTATACTTGAAGGTGAACATATACTGAAATGTTGCACTGAGCTGAAGCCTTGGAACCCTGCCTGGCTCTCATCCTGATGAGGCAGAGAGAGTATCCCTCAGTTCCAGCATGCTGCACACTGGCTTCATCACTTATGATATTTATTTGTCATATTTAGTCTCTGTAAGCTGCTGGAGATGCTCCAGCACCTGCCATGTTATGATGATGCATGGATAATTACTGTCCCTCAAGATATGTATAAAATACCATGCTTGCTTAAGGAGGCTTAACTAAGCTGGACTGGATGGTCTTGCTTAAGAAACTTGCTTAAGCAAGCATTTTAGGCCAGAATTTAGTGGCACAGGAGACCCCAGAATCACCTTTAAAATACTGTGTTCATAGGCAGTATCTGTGGGGACCAGCTGGCACTTCCACTGTTGCTGCTTCCCACAGCTGGCATAAAGGCAGTGTGAGCTCTGCCACACACAACCCCTCTAATTTGACAGATGTAGACATATGCCCATACCCAAACTAAGTCACATCCCTATGGCAAGCTGAGCCAATAGGGATGACTCCAGAAAACCCTTTCCCTCTATTTTGTTGAAAAAGTGTAGGAAGCCTGGAAAACCAGGGTGAGAACAAGGGCCACTATCCACCTGCATGTCCAAGGTAGAAGACCACGGGAAAAGAAGGACAAGCAAACCAGTCTATGGTTACAGCTGACAGGTGAGACCACAGGAAATCTGGATAAAGCTGCTCCCACTGAGTACCACCTGCACACTGCCTCCTGCCATGGAGGCAAGAGACAGGGGCATGTGGGAAGCATTCAGAGAAAAGCAGGTCCCCAGGGAAGGGATACATACATGGAGCTAGTCATGTGCACACAGTTTGTGGACAGTGGTCGCTGATGGAATACAGGCTCAGGCATCAGAATAGATAATTTAATATGAGCTTATGGAGCTCTGCAATATGTAGAGCACTCGAATAGGAGCAGTGAAGCCTTGAAGTAGAAAACCAATTTGTATACAAAATGTATTTACAAATGTCATGATTTAGAAATCCAATATGTAGGTTGTTCTCACAGTCAGTTTTTATCCTGTCTCTTTTGAAAGAGGTAAGTCCTTAATTCCAAAGAAATAAAAATTATTTTCAGTCTAGTAGAAATTTATGTTCATTGGGATTTTTAAGCCAGAAAAATTTTATCTCAAGAAGAATTCATTCAGGTCCAAAAGGGAAGTCTTGCTCTTTCAGTTTTAGAAGGTATGTATTTTTGGAAGGTGAAAGATAAGAAAGAAATATCCTCTGGCAAGTTAAAAATAGCAGTAATTGAAACTCGTCAGGAGGCTGGAATGTATGAATATGTCTGGTCGACCTGTTTTAATTGGCAAGTAACACTATTCCAGGCATGTTATTCCCTGAATATCCACATTATGTATGTAGCACATTGACAAAGAAAATTGTGCACATGATACACAATGCTGTTTACTGCAGTACATGCATATGTATGTACATGTCTTTATCAACATTCATGCCATAGATAAGCGAATGGTATGGTATGCTAAGGAGAAAGAGTATGTGCAAAGGAAAAAAAAATTATTTCCTGTTTCTATTGAGAATCCCCATAACAAAGGAGTTGACCTTTAAAACATGTTGCATCTTAATTCCCAAAGGTAAATGGTGAAATTCTTTGTTTCACCTCAGCACAGAATGAAGAGCAGTGTTAATGTTGTTCCCTTTCATATATTTCAGGCAACAGCTAATACCTTCTAACATTTTTCCAATGAAGCATTGTAATGCATCTCCCTCCTGCTATTTTTGAAATGCAATTAACCTTTAAACTAGCTATCTGCTTCCTTTGCATAGCTTGGGTTTGGCCCTGCTTGGCCAAAAAGCAAATACTTTGCAATTGCTCTCAGGTCTGTGGCTTCATTTCCCTTGGCAGCAGACAGCTTACCAATTAAGGATTAAAATGGGGGAGTATTTGGGGTGTGCTGCACTTTGACCATCATTAGCAGCTCCTGGAGCTAGAGCTGGGGATGGTGAGGATGTCTAAGGTGGGGAGCCAGCAGACATTGCTCTCTGCCCTCCCTGCCGTTAGATATGCAGAAGTGCCAGCTGCCTCTTGCTTGAGAGGGGAGGTGGCTGCAGACCTACAGGTCTTTGCTGGGGCAGGAGCAGCAGCTCCCACAGACCTCCCACAGGTCCTAGAGGAAACGGGGAAGGTGATACATGACCAGGAGCCAGGCAGCCCTGATCCAAATAGCAGCCAGAGGGACCAAGGCACACCAGCAGCAAATGACGGCAAGTGCTTTGGGAACCAGCAGCAATCTGATGGACTGCTTCTCCTCACCAAGCCAGACACCGCCAAACACAGCCTTTTTCTGCTAAAAATATTCTGTGCTGTCACTTCCATGCTGAGCATCCCAATATACTTCACAAGCACTAGAGAGAGATAAAGAACCATGACCACCAAAGAAAGTTATCTTTCAGATGAAAGACAGAATGCAATTGACGAAAAGNTGTATGTCTGTATTATGACATACAGCAATAGCTAGCAAAATGCTTTTAAAAATAAATTTCTGTACAAAGAGGCTGAGCTCTGGTTGATCTGTTTTGCAACTAGCATGGAAAGCAATAGGAAAGAGATTTTGTAAATTACAGAATCACAGAATCAATTAGGTTGGAAAAGACCTCTGAGATCATCGAGTCCAACCTATGCCCTAACACCAACTTGACAAGTAGACCATAGCACTGAGTGCCACATCCAGTCTTTCCTTAAACACCTGCAGGGACAGTGACTCCACCAGCCCCCTGGGTAGCCCGTTCCAATATCTAACCATCTTTTCCCCGTGAGGAAATTCCTCCTAATGTCCAACCTAAACCTCTCCTGGCACAGCTTGAGACTACATCCTCTCATCCTATCACTGGTTGCCTGGGAGAAGAGGCTGGGTCCCATCTGGCTACAATCTCCTTTCAGGTAGTTAGAGGAAGTGATAATGTCTTCCTTAAGCCTCCTCCATGCTAAAAATCCCAAGCTCCCTCAGCCNGCCCTGCTTGGCCAAAAAGCAAATACTTTGCAATTGCTCTCAGGTCTGTGGCTTCATTTCCCTTGGCAGCAGACAGCTTACCAATTAAGGATTAAAATGGGGGAGTATTTGGGGTGTGCTGCACTTTGACCATCATTAGCAGCTCCTGGAGCTAGAGCTGGGGATGGTGAGGATGTCTAAGGTGGGGAGCCAGCAGACATTGCTCTCTGCCCTCCCTGCCGTTAGATATGCAGAAGTGCCAGCTGCCTCTTGCTTGAGAGGGGAGGTGGCTGCAGACCTACAGGTCTTTGCTGGGGCAGGAGCAGCAGCTCCCACAGACCTCCCACAGGTCCTAGAGGAAACGGGGAAGGTGATACATGACCAGGAGCCAGGCAGCCCTGATCCAAATAGCAGCCAGAGGGACCAAGGCACACCAGCAGCAAATGACGGCAAGTGCTTTGGGAACCAGCAGCAATCTGATGGACTGCTTCTCCTCACCAAGCCAGACACCGCCAAACACAGCCTTTTTCTGCTAAAAATATTCTGTGCTGTCACTTCCATGCTGAGCATCCCAATATACTTCACAAGCACTAGAGAGAGATAAAGAACCATGACCACCAAAGAAAGTTATCTTTCAGATGAAAGAATGCAATTGACGAAAAGCATGCTGTTCTTTAGAGGAATTAGGGAAAATGTTGAAAAAGGCCACCCCACAAAAGATCTATGAAGAATCTAATGGGGACTTCAAGTGCTGTCAGCAGCTTACACTAAACAGATAGGACCTTGGTAATTGAAAGTTTGTCTGAAATTCCCATAGAGAAGTAATCAGATAGTCAATACATCTTCCTCAGAAGGATTGATGGAGTTTAAATTACAAATAGCTGAGTGACCCTTTTGGTCTGTTTGGTTTTACTTAGGAGGCAGAGATTAAAAACAAACTCCCCTTTCTCATAGAGTATTTTGCTGATGTATATGACTAGCCCATCTTTTCACATTCTCAAAGACTAACAACTACAAAATTTAGAATAACATGTGCTACTTTCAAAGAAACAAGTAATTAACATGAGACAGGAATACATCATCAGATACGTTCCTGAACTTGATACAGTATTCCAGTCTCTTATGCATCACTAATTTGATTTAACACTACATATTACAACACTGGCTTCCTGTAAATGTAATGCAATTATGGCACAAAAATAAAAGCTGCACTTCATGTCTTGATCCCTTCTGAAAAGGAAATCCTGTACTTCTGAAATTACATAAGGATTTCTAGTCTCCAGGTAAATAAATCTGCGTTAGTTTGAAAGNTAAAGTATCAATAAAATAAAATTATCTTGCAAAATCATAATAGAAGGGGTAAGCCATAAATAAGGCTCATATTTCTGATGTTTATTCTCTTACCACCCAATCTATCACTTGAAGAAAAACACAAAATGATGACAAAAGCCTCTGCAATTCAAAAGTGGAGCTTGTAGTGATTTGTATCAGGTCATGAAAGTCTTTGCTTTTGCAATCCTTTAGCATTGCAAAACCCAGCCCTTGGAAACTGTTCTTCCACAGAGCTGTACAATACAAGCAGTCATCATTCTGCAGAAGAGAAACTATTAATGAGAAACATATGCCAAAGATGCAGATCCCAAATTCTTATTTACAAAGATGCCACATTAAAAAAAAAATCACAAATAATAGTTAGGAACATTTCCATTGACTTTGGCTGCTAGGTATTAAGCTCCAGTGTGGATTAAAACTTCACTGTTAATTCATTTGCCAATTTCTGCTGCAGGCAATTAATATACAGCAATTTACAGTTAGCGTCCCTCCTTCTATAACTTCTTAGGGAGAAATGTTCTGGAAAACAAGGGCCTAATCCTTCACTGCTGCTGCAAGCTCAATTCTCAGTTTAAGAGTTTTGCATATGCTTTTTTCAAGCACATGAATGGTTCCATTTTAATCCCACAAAAATTAGCGCCTTGCCCAGCAAGAGAAAAAAAATTGGGAGGGAGAAATGAACAATGAGTGGAGAAGAGCAGTATGAGGAAGACATGTCAAGAGAAGGACAAATGGAAAGTAGAAAGGGAGATAAACTGTAATAAAACAGGGAGTGAGTTGGCAAAGTTAGAACAATTCTTGGTCACCGAGGGCAGAAGGTGGTGGCCATAAGTAAAACTGCTCCATTAATGGTGGATTTCAAACCTGAAGCAGAAGGAATTACGTATTAAACCCAAATGACACATCAGTCACTCCCAAAATCAAGGAGTCTCAACTTTCAGCAAAACACTTCTATCTTTGAACATCTAGCTTACTTTCAGAGCCATTTATTACCCTTTACCACTCCAGCATTCTCCAAATTACTGCTGAGAGATAACATTCTCATTTTTAATGACACCAACAATAATTAAAAAAGCAAATGATTAACCATTATAGAGCCCCTATTAAATCTTGGCAATGATATGCTTGTGGGTTTTCAGAAGGCTCTGGATGAACTGTGGATCCAGTTCTTCCTCACTTGCACTTGAGCTAACCACACTGAGAGTTTGAGTTCTGTCACTCAAGGGACTTCCCTCTCCTTCCCTGCAACAGTGGAACCTCTGGCTAAAAGCAGAGCTGATTGCAATGGACGCTATTCTTCTATAGTGTCCTTGTTGTGTTAGGGAGCTGTGCTCCAGAACAACCCACCTCTTGAGTTTCTCTCTTGTAACCACAAATCTTCTGCTGAAAAGATAGAAGGAATGAGGAAAGCAAGGAGTGGAGGCTCAGCAATAAAAGGTTGTGGGGCCTAAAACCCCCACAGCAGATGTTAGGTTGCAGGGATGGGCATCTGTCCAGTAATACCAGTGTCATTTGGTTCAGCATACCCTTAGAAGTGTGATAGCACCACACAGCTGTCAGTGCTACTGCAGCTGTGCCCATCCCAGCTACAGAGTTCTCCTTTAAAGCTTCTCCACTTCTAGATTTATTCTTGTCCCTGCAGCAAGTGGACCACATTTGGGCTTCAGTACAGCAACAGTTGCACTTCACCTATGCATTGTACAAACTTATTCACAAGTAATGACATCCAGTTTGCAGACAGAACTGAAGATGGGAGGGAGGAATCCAAACAAGGATGATACCGGCTTTCCCAGTGCATACTGGTATGTTGACACTATTGGACCTGTAAAGGATGACACACAGTCTTCCGATGGAGATTCAAGCTCCAACCCTTTATTCACATCTGACTCCATATTTATAGTATTTTCCACACAAACCAGGGATTGGAGGAGCAGGTTGACACCTCTCCCATCCTATTGGTCAAAACAACTGCCCGTCAGTTGATCCTTCCTCCAAGAGAAGGAGTGTAAACAAACCCCATGTAACTTAAACATTGCTTCTATCAATAACACCCGTGCGTGAGAAAGAACACCCAAAATATGAAAGCATAGAATTGTAAGAAAAACATCAGAAGGCTAAAAAATCAGGGCGACAATGTGTGGTAAGGTACAACATGGAAGAATTTTGTTTGCTTGTTTTTAATATAACAACAAAGTTTTCACTCTCAGTGGAAGCCTCCCCATTGACTACAGTGCAATTTGGAAAATGAGGATCAGGTCAAAGCAGTGCAGCCAAGAAATCTGCAAGAAAATTTTAAAACAAGAGATGCTGCAGGCCCAAGGCAGTATGAAGACAAGATATAAAGGGACATTAGAACATCTGAAATGTGAACAAAGATGACATTTTTCCAGGTTAACAATGTTCATTAAATAGGGGGGAAATAACTTGCAGTATTTGAAAAATGTATTTACAGAAATGCTGAAAGACATAACAGCAAACGGTAAATTGGAGTGGAGGTTGTGATCTAATAAAGCAGTAGAAAAAAAAACCCAAAGACAACTCAGATGTGTATACTGAAGCACCACAGAGCAAAGAACCTCCTGAGAATCTGGATTGATTTTACCTGAAAAATGGTATTCAGTTATAATTATTACATAGTGAAAGATCTCCAGTGAAGAAAAAAAAAAATGCCTTTAGGGCTGGAGAGATCAATGGATGAGAAAGATTACAAAAGCTAAATGTATACACAGTCATTACAGTAGTCGTGGAAGGCAGCATGAGAATATTCCAGAGTTATGAACAGTGCAATGTAAGGGTTATAAACACTAAGGAATGGGAAGGATTTAGCTCTAAACCAGAAAACTAAGAGAAGAAAAACATATGCTGAACCTTCAAAATCCACATGTCTGGCTTAAAAAAAATGTTTCTGCTTTAAGCCTTATCCTGCCAAGAATTTTATGTCTGTTCTGTCCACTGTTTGCACTATGATTGATCCTATTCAGTCAATGGTCTGAACACGCTGCATGGAATACACTTCTTTTCCAGGATTGAAGACAAAATCTGGGATTTGGTACACCAATATTCCCTACTGGTTTCTTCTGAAATATTTGTTGGTGATCATTACTGACTTTATTGTAAGTCTGGGCTGCACAGCAATATGGGCCATCCTTGCACAGCACAGAGGCAGTTTCATCCACCAGCATAAGGACCCTAGAAATCACTGAGAAGGCATGAGTATGCAGTACTCCCTGTCTGCATTACTTCCCTCTCCTGATATTCAGCATGAATTGTTGCAATGGAAAACTTTTTTCTATCCATTCACCTAGAAAGATGTTCATAGGAGCTGTTATTTCATAGAGAAGTAATATATGAAAATGGGAATCCTTCGGCACACAGTAAACTCCTCTACCACATACTAAACATATTTAGGGAAAAGAACTGGCAGTTGCAGGCTTCTTTACTATGAGCTCCCTAAAAAGACCATAAAGCCCACCACTACTACACTAAGCCCTCTGCAGAAGCTTTTTGGTGCATTGCTAGAGCCAATGTTAACACAAATGACAGCTGAACCTTGGAAGCAGTGAAAGGGAAGATATATCAGAAGCCATATGTGTTGGGAATATTCAGAAACCCTCCCATTAAAGTGTTGACTGTATCTACTTGTAAAGGGGTGAATCAGATGCAAAAGCTAACTGTGCTCATGTCACAGTTGGTGGGTCTGTAAATAGCATATCCAGGTTTTGTCTGGCTGAAGGGGTGCACCAGATACAGAACTAGGAAAGGCAAAAAGTGACTCAGCCTGATAAATCACTCACTGGATCAAAGAGCAGCCAGGTGAAGGTGAGCCAGGTTGGAACAAAGAACTGATATTGCTGCACTAATATATCTGCCAAGGCCTGTGATACCTGCTCCTCTGACACTTTTTGTTCCTGAAATAAATTGTGCTGTGCCTAGTGAAAGCTGCCTGGCTGCTGGGAACCTCTGTCGATGTTTCACAGATGGTGCAGAACTGGAGGTGTCCAACAAAGCTTAACTTGCTGAAGCGATCACAGCCAGCCACAGTTGACATCCCCAGCCTAGCAAGAGACCCAACTATAAGATGACCTACTGAGGAGGAGCCCTGAGACCACAGGGAAATTCTCTTCCAAAGGCCATAAATGGATTCAAAAGATGGGTGACCCCAAGACACAATAAATCCAAATATCAACAAAATTCACTCGAAGCAGGCACATCATGAAGAGTTTTGTTTTACAGATGGCTGTATCTGAAGCAGAGAGGTGGAGCAACCATCCAAACACAGAGAGAGCCTAAGTCAGGGATTAGACCTGTAACAAAGACACCAACAACTCCCAGCACATTATATTGGAATACCATACTTGGAATACCATTATTCTGAAGTTATATGCACATTGCTGTTTCTAACATTTTACATCTCTGCTGGCAACACTGACATGGTTTCTGCTTGTACCTATTGGATGTTTGGTAAAATAGCTGCACAAAAAAGTTCTGGTCCAAGTCTGATAGCAGGAAAATGTACATTTTTCCACTTGTCTCAGTAGGCAAAACAGCAACACAGGCCATCTAAGCCTAAAATCAATCCAGAGAGTATTTAAATAAGTGTTTACATGTCTATTAACCAATAGTTATTAGATTTGTCAGGCTGTGGTGAATTGCCTTTCTGGGGGAGTAATAACACCACAGGATGAAACAGAGGAGGAAAAAAGTTTTAAAGCTAAACTTCAGTCACTAATCAGGTGAAGACTTTCTACTTATTTCTACTTATATAAATTTGAGAGGAAATACTCTGGAAAAAGCCAGCTATGGACAGGAAATTGGACCCACCAAGATTTACGTACGAAGACATTTTTAATAAATAGCCTTTAATAATGTTTTTCTTTCATATAAGGAAATGTTGAAA
>VYZR01111709.1:0-11628 GCA_013400675.1 Oxylabes madagascariensis
TGCTAAGAGACAATAACAACCAATACTTAAGAAACGGTCAAGGTGAGGGAAGGGCGCAGCTGGCTACTCTCTTACCAGGAGGTTTTCTCCTTGGATATCTCAGAGTTTGGCCGGGGCAGGGTTGAGGGCTGGGCTCAGCTCCGCTCTGGTTCTCGACATGGAGGGGAGACAAGGCTGCGGTCGCTGTGGGGAGAGCCTGCCACCACTGCGGAGCTCTGTCCCTGCCGCCTTCTCCTACTGGGAGGGAAGCCCTGCTATGGGAGCGGCTGTTGTACTGGGACCCCACCTCACTAGAAAGGACCCTCATCACCTACTCAGGTGCCTCAGGGGAAATCCCGGGAACCCGAGCCCCTTCCCCTCCAGGGGAGCCTCTCCCGGCTGCGTTCAGAAGCCCGGCTGTCACTGCCCAGCCCTGCCGCTTCTCTGCCACTGCTCGGGTTTTTTGTTACACTCTAACCCAGCAGCCCTGCCTGCCCCTCTACAGCTGCGGAGTTTCTGACACGTTTCATTTCCTACTCTGGGATCCGCTCCTCCCAGCCATCCCTGCCGCCGCTCCGAGGCTCCTGCTGCAGCCCTGAGCCTCCCCAGCCCGGCCGCCATTACCGTGTGAGGGAGGGGCGGCCGCGCCACAGCGCCCCCTGCAGGGCGGGGGAGTCAGCGCCCCTGCCCCGCCCCGCCGGGAGCCGGCAGCGCCCCTGCCGGCCGAGCCCGGAACTGCACCGAGGGGAAAGGGGCGGGAGGGGCTGCACTGGGGCTGGGTCTGTCTGGGGTTACTGTGGGGTTCTGGGTCTGTTTGGGGTCATTGTGGGGTTCTGGGTCTGTTTGGGGTCATTGTGGGGTTCTGGGTCTGTTTGGGGTCATTGTGGGGTTCTGGNCTGATCAGCAGGAACAGATCCAGAGTGAAAGATGCAAACCCTTTACAGAGATCCAGAATTTACACTCAGCTGTATCCACTGAAGTATCATCTATGCACACTGGACTGTACATGTGTGAATAAAGTCTCTCTAACCAGAGTTAATGATCAACATTTTTGTCTCTCTCTCAAGAATTATAATATTTTTTCCAGACGTTTAAGCCTGGCTATTGGGCTGATTTGACTGGTTTTAAGCCTTGGCCAGAAGAGCCACTTCTGCACTGACACAGAACTACAGGAAGAGAATTATCATCAAACTAGCTGCTTCCAAGTTTTTCTTTTTACCAGTATCTTCTTTTTTTCCCCCAGAAAAATAGATAAAATAGATTGTTTCAGGTATCTCACAGGTTCTCAGACTCCAAATATATCATACCCAAGACAAAACATTAATTAAAGAAGTGATTAGGGAAATATATACCGCTAATTCTAGAATCCACACTATGATATCTACAATGCTTCGTATCTCAAAAATCATGCATAACCCTTTAAAAACTAGCAAAAATAAGAAACTAAGAAGAATCTAAAGCAAACACTATAGCAACACCCAAGAGTCAAATACAACAGCAGACGCTTTTAGCTATTCTTTATCTAGAGCATGGCAACACCGAACCTGTGAATAGGCACCAGAAGCACGTAAAACACTCCACATCTCATAAACCTGGGACTGACGAGATCCCATTCCCTCATAGAGCTCAATGCCCTTGATATTAAAGAAAAATCACTGCCTCCTCTGGCACTATGTGCAAGGAGGACCAACAGTGCCTCACTCTGCCCTCAAAGTCTGGGAAAACACAATTCCAGCAGTGCCTGACGCTGCCTAACGTGATAGCTTTTCTACCAGCAGCTGCAATCAACTGTGGGACAAGACAGGGATACAGCAGAATACACAAACCACATGGAAGAACATTTTCAAAGCCTTACAGGTGAGTTCTAGTGACCAGCCTTTGTACACAAAGAAATCCAAGCCATAATCAACAGGATGTGAGCCTGCAAGCCAAGCCTTGACTTAGTCCTTTTAGATCAAAGCCCTGAGCACACTTTGCCTGCACTAAAAAAAAATTTTAAAACCCTGATGCTAATGATGCTCAGTGGTTACAGACAGACCTCGTAGCCCTCTGATCTGAGTTACTGCCCACTGATGGACCGGAGGAGAAAAGGCACAATTGATAGAAGACAGGTTCATACAAACCAAGTCAATCTGCTGTGAAGGCAGCACACCCCAGTCCTTCCTCTAGAAGCAGGGAGCTGGTGTAACACAACACACTGCACTACTCTAGCTCTGGCTTAGAGGCAGCCCACTGCACTGATTTGTCAGCAATGCATGTTTAAACATTGATATCTCCACCATTATTGTGCACTATCTGCACAAAAGATGCATTTTCTTTATGGGGACTTGTCCACGCATACGTGTACATGTGAGTGCATGCTTGTGTTTATGCACAATCCCAGAAGAGATGCAAGGATTTGGAGGGTGGGGCAGCAGGGAGAGTTTCAGTTGCATAGTGTTACACAACCATATTGCCAATGTTTAGTTTTATTTTTAACTCAAGGATGAAGAATTATCACATGCCAGTTAAAACCTGTAACTTATAGATAGCTTTAAGGACATACTAGAATACATGAACACTAAGAGCAATCAACTAAATGAGCTTGACTATATACAGATAATGGAATGAAAATCCTGGATAATAATTCAATTCCCTTTCTTAAAAGTAAATCTTTAATTCTTGTGGTTTGAGTAAATACCTGGAGCAATAGTAAAGTTGAAAAGCTTTAATTCTGTCTATAATTTAAGGCAGATTTTGGACCAATGTCCTGAGTCTACATCACAGCCCTGCAACCACAAAGCAGACCTTAAAAGCTACCTGCTGAAGAAACATGCTCTACATCTTCATAGAGAATTTATCATTATTTTCTGCCTTCCCAACCATACGGGCAGTTTGTCTTTCCAATCACACAAAACTGTGAACATAACATAGCCACTCTCTTCCTCGACAATGTCCTTTAGTCCTAAAATAACAGTGCTGCAGTGAAAAGGAAAAAAACAGATAAGGGATATAACAAAAACCACAAAAAACCCCAACAACAACTACCAACCAACAAAAATAGAAAACATACCCAAAAAACCAACAAAGAAACCTCAAAACAAACAAACAAACAAGCACGCACAAAAAACCAAGCTAAAGCATTTCTTTGGCATTTTTGCTTCCTGGCAAGAAAGATATTCAAGTAAGCCAAAAGGAGCATCTGGATTTGAAGTCAATATTGCACCAGAACATATGAAAACACCAATGCAGAAAAGTACAATGCCTATATTACTAGAGGAAAATGATTATTTATGGGGTACAATAGCAAGAAAATGTTTTGTTTTTCTTTATTCTCCAGTGCTTAGTGAGTTCTGTTGGCAGCTTCTCCTCAGTCTCTCCCCGTAAGCTTGCTTGCATACTTATTGCATCTGCTTCTCATTTAATGACCATTGTTTTGGTCTGTCAGAAGAACTACGACAAGTATCCAAATCTGCAAGATTAGGCAAATATTTTGACAATGCCGTGCGTCTCATTTTCTTGGAGAGAAAGAATAAAGAGGATTTTCACTTTTCACATAACTTCACTGGAGCTCTTAATCAAAATGCTACAGAGAATCAAATAGCAGATTGAACATACTTCTAGTGACAAAATAAAGCATGCCATTTTGTTTCCGAGAGCTTGCCAATTCCCTGCACATTGCTATCGCAAGAACTCAAACACAGGACTTTAAAATATCATTCACATCACATGGCAGCTGTTTCTAAGCTGAGAAACCAACAGAGCCAGGGAGCAGCAAATGACAACTAAATGGTAATGTGGGCTATCAGGAGGCTCTGGGGTGGGGGAAGAAGAAAGGAAAGAAAGAAAGAAAAAAAAAGCTGGTACCAACCCTAGGCTTTTATCCTGGGAGTGCTGGTTGTTCTCTCTGTTGAGGTTTTTGTTTGACTCACTGCAATAGCAAATATTCATAAAATGTAAATTCACATCCAGATGCTAGATCTCAAGTCTCATGTCAACGCTAAGATTCCAAGTAGGGCCCTGCATGTACTCTAAAGGTAAATACAACCAGCCCCAACTCAAATCATTACAGACTGCAAATCAGGCCTGGATCAAGCAGAGCTACAATTTATATAGATTATTAGAGGATCTGAACTCTAGGAAGTCTATTGAGAAGTCAGCAGTAGCAGTTGCTTGGCAGAAAAGGACAGCTCACTTAACACACTCACTGAGAAGCAGGAAAGCTCTGAAGAGGGATGAAAACCAGGGCTACAAGTTTTATGAGGAATTGGTGTCTCACAAATCTCAAATTTTGTTCACCTTTTTGAGGGCTGCTTTACTCTGTGTCCCTCCAAGGCCTAGTTCTTCTGGAGCTCTGAGTTTAGGCCAGCTGCAAGGCAGTCATCAAGTTAAACAATCAAAGTGGCAAATAAGGATACTCCTCTGTGCTGCTACCTCTGACACAATGCTGTCAGGGAAAATAAACCACCTGGGACAAGGTGACCCAGTGGCCTCTGTAAGAAACACCCCACTAAGGACCCAAACACATGGGGAAATTTGTTAAGCTAGGAATTTGCTTTTACTTGCAGTTCAAAGAGCTCATCTGGGGAATCAAAAGCACAGAGGCCTTTTTCTCACAGAATTTCAGAACCACCTCTGTTCAGCTTTTAAATCCTTCTACTCAGCTTCTGGCAGGCCCAGAATTATTTACTGTAAGGAGATGGCTTAGTTTGGTACTACCCACATTTTCTGAATCAACTGAGCTATTTTAGACATACATGAAAAAACTTTTGCTCTGAACATTTCACAGCCAGCCAAGAATATATACAAGAATACACACAACTTCCTTTTGCACTTCTTTTACACCTTTCCATCTTCATTACAAGAGAGCTTTTAATTAAAAAGAGCCAAGCTTGGCCAAACTCACCCATGGAAAGCAAAAAAAATTACTAGAGAAAAAAATTCCTGTATTTTCCCCACCGGATGGTTGGTGTTACCTCAACAGCAATCTGGGAAACACATGCTGACCACCACAGCTGGCAGCCACAACTTTCTGTGGTTCCAGAAAGTGGCTGGGGCAAGGGCTTGAGTGAGGACAAAAATGATCCTCTCAGTCAATCCCACGTGACAAGCCAGTTGGTCACTGGTTCCATCAGCCACACTTGGATCACATCTCTGTGGAACAGTCAGGTCAAGAGAGACTGTTTTAATATTTAGAAACAATTTCTACTCCAAGTGTGTGGTGTGCCAGGCTCTGAGATACTGGAATTCACAGAACCTGGGATAAACCTGCACCAACCTTTAACGCCTATGGACAGACAACATTGTCTTCTGACCAGCTACTAGAACCTTAGCACTTCAGAAATGGGTGATGCGTTCAGGCAGTCTGTGGGAGCCAGGAGTGCTGGGGCAGCTGGAAAGGGTCATTTTCCCTTCCTCTGTGTCCAGCACAGCTACAGCAACCTCTTCAGGCACAGGGAATCCAGAGTTTCAGCTCATAGGCCAGGGTGTTTTGCTGTTGGGTTGGGGATTTTTTTCCTTAGGGGGAGGCGTGTGTTGTTTGGGGGTATTGTCAGTTTGTTTTTAAAGAGATAGATGTTCTTTGGGTTTGTTTGCACCTTCCTCTCTCATGCAATGATCCTTTTGTCATGGTGACAGGATAAATGAGTAGATGAAGTAGTTCAGCTCCCTTTCCTATTCTTCCTTAACTTTTACTGATGTGACTGAGTCACTGCAATGCAAGACCAGAAAAGTCAGAGATGATTCAGTCTCAGATCTGGCTCCTGCTCTCTTTCACACCGTGCCCTTCTGCTACCATAACACAAACTGAATGATTGAAAAAAAAAGAGGCTGACCTGTTCCAGTATAAACACTCCTTCTGTTTGGCCAGCTTCCCTGCAAAACAATTTTTTCTCTGATTTCACTGAATCTTGCATCACCATCATGCCTGTCATGTAATTGCATTTGTCTCTTATCTGTCCATCTCCATTGTTTTTCTGCACAGGATTTTAATGATTTCTTCAAAGAACACTGGCAAGCGTAACAATCTTTCCCTTCCTTTCAATTTGACACATGCCTAATGTCACCCTCTTTTCCTACCAAAGATAAAGGACACATTCAACTTTTTTTCTTCCTCCAATCATCTGTTTTCCCCATGGCAATACTTGATCACTTTATCTTTCTGGTGCCCACTATCTTTCCTTCCTGTCTACTCTATTCCTTCGTCTCCTCTTTTGACTCTGATCCAAGCCAAGTCTTAATCTTTTTCATATTAGAAATACTGACCTAACTCACTATTATCACCTTAATGCTCACAGATTTTTACTGCCAAGAACTCTTGCCCTCATGCACTACAGGAACTGCAAAATGAATTTCCTGTCACATGGACCAAGCCTGCAGTCAGTGCAGACTCTGATCCACAATTCAGAATCAATACTTTGCAGTTCCTCTCCTCAACCTGTCAGTCATCTTCAGTGTAGCCAACTGTGCTGCTTATCTTTCAATAACATCCTTTCTTCAGCTCCCAAGTTTGGTTTTTACTCATGCATCTCATTTGCATTCTCTTGGAAATCTATCTTTCCATGGGCTTACACAGCACTGCTCATTTCATTCACAACATATATTTAGCCACCAGCTCTACCAATTTCTTAACACCATCTCCATCCATCCTACTCTCTCTGCTTATGGCTGCATTGCCACAAATTCATCTCTCACCATCTCCCTTTCCAAGCTGTTCCATGGCCTCTAACATAGTTCACTGCAGACAAACACCAGGCTCGTATCTCACACTGCCAATGGTAACACAGCATCTTATTTCACTTACCCTGGGTTTAGAATAGGGGCCTGGGTCTAAATCCTGTGAGTATCCACTTATGGCTTCATCAAGAAGCTGTTTCTTAATAGTGAACAAGGGCTTTTCACAAGTCAGAAAGCAGAGCTTGGCAGCTCAGCTGCCTGCAGGTGTACAGAACATGCTCAGAATTAGTGACAGGAGGAGGAAAAAGCTACAACATTCGAAACAAATAGGGCTAAAGAAATTCTTAAAAATGCATTAAAGTCACTAGCATTGAGGAGACCCCCAAACCATAGTACCTTGTAAGTGAAATTCCAGCCACATCCAATCAACAATTATTTTGTCAATAGGCCACAAATTCCATTTTTTTCTTCTACATCTTATCTAGCACTTTGACCTATATGGGACAGCCTGTCTCATCTAGGATAAACAATTCACCTTCCTAGAAAGAAGCTGCTGATTTTTGCTTCCTCCATTTTTGCTTTCATGATTGTGGTTACATACTCTTCCTGCTGGCTTTCAACCACAGAGGTCTTCTTCCCAGATTAAATACCAGTAATAACAAGGAAAAGGGCAAATAAGAGGAAGAATTGCCCAGCACCTTTTCAGCAAACTGACTTCAACACTGGGGCATCTCAAGTCATTTCCACTTTTTCCTCAGGTAACTGTTATTTTGTATTTTCCCTTACAGTATCTTAGAAATACACCTCCTTAAACATTTGACATTCCCCTCTCTAGGTTTCATCTCAAATTTCACCTTCATTTTTCCCAATTCACTCATGTTCAGGATTTTTATTTATTAGGTTGGGGTTATTTCAAAATCATGTATTTATGAGTGCACTTTTTCAGAGCACGTCTTGTAACACATTAGAGACATGAATGTCATTATCTTCATGCTAAAAGCAATAAAACTCTTAACACAGATTTAAAACCATCATGCAAGATGGAGCAAAACCAGCAGCTAACACAGCTGCCCCTGAATTCCCTGATTTCTAACTGATCAACGCATGCAGAAATCCCTACTGACTTACTGTGCATACACAAGTAAATAAATGTGTTTTCATGATGAATGCAGCAAACAGGTTGTAAAATCATGAAGCAACTTTTACACTCTAACACAGCTGTCAAGAGCACTCCTGGCATTTTGAACTAATTTTATGGTATGACACCAAACTACAGTATAACAAAAACTGTGTTTCTGAGTGTTCCTTTATTTTCAGATTGTTTCTAGCAAGAATGAAGCATGCTATGGACAACAGAATCTTCAACGCTTTTGTCTGTAAAAGGGGAAAAAAAGGTGTTGGAAGCAGTTTCAAAGCATCCATTTCCCTGTAGTTGTTTTTGTGACAGGAGAATGCACAGACTTGGTCAGCCACAGGAAATTATTTGTATATCTTGGGGGCTGGGAAAGCATCAAGATAGCTCTGTAAAGAATGCTAGAAATACATAATACAACTCTTGCTGCAGCTTTTCTTCCCATGCATGTTCTGAAGCACATTATTCTTCTATGGCAAACTCAGAAAATTTTTCCTGAAAAAGCTTCTCTTTTCAGTGCCCTACATCTTGTTTCCTGTTATGGGGGATTTTGCCTGAGTGGTTTTAAAGAAACCCTACAAAATAGTTTCATTTTGGAAAGACTACATAGGTGCCCCCAGGTTCACCTGAGCAGCTTTGGAAGCACCAGCATTAAGGAAGTCTGTCCTTATTTATGTTGACATTTCCACCATCAGTATTGATCAGCCTCATTATCTACGACACTGAATGTGCCCGGGAAGGGAGGCAGAAAATTAGGGGACGTTCAAGGTACTTTCCTTAAGTAAAAGAGGAAATGTGTAGAGTGTTTACCTCACGTGTGCTTACACAGAGTTAGTTTAGGATAGTTTAGCTTCAGATTCTATTTGTCATATGCTATGATGTTAACCTGTAGTATCCCCTGATGAAACTGTAACAGCTTCAAATTCTACTGTGCTTGCTCAAAACTTATTTTTATCGGGACTGCACAACACCATTGAGAGATTCTGGCAGACTAAGACACAATAGTGCTATCCACAGAAAAGCAAACAAAAAAGTAAAGGTAAAATCTAAAACCTTCTTTACAGCTCTGAGCTATACCACTTAAGAAGTCCCTGGCCACTCAGCCATTGAAAACTTTTGACAAAAGTAGAATCTGGAAGCCTGTGTGGAGAGGTGATTGCTATGACAGTTAGTTGGTGTCCTTCCCATCTGAATCTCATTTAGCTGATCTTGAACCTCAGCAAGAACAAAGCAAGTACAGCCCAATTCCACACAGGTACCAACACTGAATTCATCAAGCTGCTTGTGTGAGCAACTCCGCATTCCAAGTGAGAACAATTCCTGGCACCACCCATGCAAATGTTTCACTCTAAGAACTCCTCATAGATAATTTTTGCTCTGTGCTACACAGAAATTTCTAATGCAAAAAGCAGGAGCAGATGGTGTACCTAAACCTGACCCCTCCGCTGCAGGAGGAAAAGAAGCAAGCTTGCCCTCAGTGTTGTCCTCACCTCCTCCATGCTGCTCCAGAGAAGGAGAGGATGTCTGGCTGGGCTTGGTGTTGCCTGTCGTCTTTACATCACACTCACTGCCAAGAAGAAACCAGCATTTCTAAAGCAAACACTTCTCTTTCCAGCAGGATTAATGCTAAGAGGGTTTGACTTTAGGCTGTCTAGTAAGATCCAGAAAATATACTCTCCATTTTTAACTTCCCTGTTTCTAAGTCTGTTTCTTCTCATTTCAAGAACTTTTCGGAGCAAGAGTCAGAGGATGGAACTTTTACAATTTTTTAACAGGCAGGGAAGAAAAAAATGACCTGGAGATTCCATCTGTGTTTTCCCACTGACCTGTGGCATTTTTTTTTTGGCCATGTTGCTTTGTGTATCAAAGCAAAAGGGGAAACAAAGCAAAGACATGTAAGGCAGAGAGCAGTGCAGTTTGGGGCACACACAGAAATACATATTTGGGAGTACCAGCAGGCCAGAAGCGATAAGGAAGAGGAAAATGGACAGATCACACTTTCAAGACACACTTAAAAAAACCCAAAACAACAAAAGAAATTAAAAGAAAAAGAAGACCAACATGGACAAAAGACATGCACAGAAAAGAGCTATGTTTTCCACTAGGAATGCTTTTATTTTCACACAATGATGTGAGAAGAGCTACTTTTCTTCCTGCAAAAATCTCCAGTGCATCAAATCCAGGGAGCCAAACCTGCTTGTGGTTGTTCTGCTCAAGAGGAAGGAACTGCTCATCTGCACAGCTTCAGAATTTCTCCAGTCCCAGGCTGTGGGCGAGTCTGACGTCAGTCCCAGTGTGAGCCATAAAAATCCCCTTCAACAACCAACACTCTCCTGTGTGGGAAGCTTACAGCATTATTTTAAGCAAGGACCCAAGATTACCCTGGTGCTTTCTTGCAATATTTATCACAGAGCCAGGGATGGGACTGAACCCAGAGGAAATGTATTTGTGTCCATCTCAAATACTTCCACGTGAGCTCTGCATGGAGAACGGTACATTCCAAGGGGATGCACACATCAAGCTCCCCCTCCCCCCCCCCCCCAATCTACTCTAGGATCACCACTCTCATCTCAATATAAATGTTTCTGCTATAATAAAGAAACCTTATCTTCACAGTGAAAATAAATGTGGCATTTGTGCAATATTCTGACAATTGGGGGCCTTCGGAAAAAAAAAATCTTTATTTCTTGTTATAGGTAAGTTATCTCCAGTCCTCCACATATTTAATTCACAGCCCTGGCATCTATTTTACCCAGACTACTCTGATTTTCTAGAAGTACTTTGATGAAAGATCCCAGAAAAGACTTTTATTTTGCTTTTGCCAGGCGGCCAGGATGGATTTCAAGCTACATTAACAGCAGTAACAATAACGCCACCACAATCTCTCACAGCATCTTCCCTTACAAATGAAGTTGAAGCCATGCTTTCTTTTTAAACAGCAGAATTTTTTTTTTAATACTTGTCACTGCATTTGAAAACACCTAATTGAGGCAGTTAAGTATGAATACAAGCCATACACAATGATGCAACCCATACCTATGATTTAAAAGAAAACTATTGCCTGCTTAACTTCTAAATCGTAACTCCTTGTAAATTGAAACCCACATTTTATTCTTAGAAACATCCCTACCACTCCACTTAAAATCAGTGCTGAGAAATCAGTGTGTCTGTGAACTCATATTGGTTTGGAGAAGTGAACTGGCACATCACAATGCAGTGAGTTTACTTTAAAAATAGACGCTCATCAGTTGCTGAGGATTTTCGGAGTCTTCCAGACTAAAGACATTCTAATTTAAAAAAGGAAAAAAATACAAAACAAACAAACAAACGACCTCAGAGTAAACTTAAGTGAGATCCATCTACCTCCCTCATACAGTCCAGCCTACACTTCAATTTCTACCAAAGGAGAACCGAATGCAGAGACCATCATATACCTTTTAAAGGTTCCCCAACTAGTTTCGTAAATAAAAACCAAGAGAAGCCTCAGCTCAACAACATGCTTAACTGGTACTGAATTTTAAACACAAACACTATCCTTCATTTCACTATTGAAAACACTTAAACTCGTGCTTAAAACACAAGCACCTACTATAAACTGCTTTATTTAAACTTGGATTATATACTGGCATAAATTCCAAAAAGCTGAAACGGACTTTCACAGGAGCCTGGTAACTCAACAGGCAGATTAAGGTAAGTGCCTGGTAAAACGAGATTTCAAGAAGGTTTGGAAACATCATTTCATTATTTTTTTTTTCCGCCAAGTAAGCAAAACCTTGATGTTTGTGCTGGCAGCGGCCTGGCAGGAGCAGCTCGGGCCGGGATGAGCGGAGCGCCGGCCCAGCAGCAGCGGGGATGGATGAGGG